>VXBR01003299.1:329616-411078 GCA_013400215.1 Cisticola juncidis | reverse complement strand
CCGCAGCATCCTCCCCGCGGCGGCGGCAGCGCGGGCGGCGGGCCCGCGGGGAGCGGGGGCGCGCTGGGAGCGCTCGGCTCTGCCCGGGCGCCTCTTTGTGTTTCCCTCGCAGCGCTCGGTCCGCTGTGGCGGGATTCGCGCCTGCTGGCCAGGGTGAAGGGGTGATCTCGGCTTTCCTGCCTGAAGCGCTCTGTCGGTGGTAGGCGTTGTTAGAATATCGCGTTCTTGGAAGTGGTGCTACTTTTTCCGAGTTTTCGGTGCTTTCCTTTGCTTGGTGACTAGGGAAAGCCCCGTCTCCCCCGTGTTCGTGTGCGAGTTGAATGCCTTTAGTTACGTTAGGGTTTTGGAAGTCGTTCAACAAAAGCTTTAATCAAAGTAAGGGTTTGAAATGCACTAAGAGGGGATACTTTGTATCAAGTGAATTGTGTATTTCAGTTTACATTTTTGCAATGACTGCAAGTCTTTAACCTTCTTTTGTTCAGTTCCAGTACAGGAAGACCTTATCTACAGTCTAATCATCATTGATGTCTGGCTCCTTTTAAGTCGATATGAAAAGCGTGCTCTTTTGCATGCAGGCTTTGAAATGTGCATGTCAGGGTAAAATATAAAACCACTTGAACAAACTGAAGTTCATAAGGTTGAAGATAAGCTACCTTCCCAAACCAACAGTGTGCACTTCTAGAGTAAAAAATGCAGATCCTGCCTTCTCCCCCTAGAACAACAGTTTCAAAATCTGTATGAACTAGAGATTTTGTTGCTTGGTAAGTTCATACAGGCCGGTCCTTCAGTCTACAAATTACATTACTCTCTCTTATGCATTTACAGCCAGCAAACCTGGAAGAAAGATTTTGTCTTGGAGCTAACTCCTGAGCATTTTGAGATCATTCATCATGAAGTATGTAGTACAGGAATGGCTCAGAGTAACTACCTTGCTATTCATAGCTCAAGCAGTTTCTGCAATGGTTCTTCCCAATGCCACGCTCTTAGAAGAACTTTTGGAAAAGTACATGGATGAAGATGGTGAGTGGTGGATCGCCAAGCAGAGAGGGAAAAGGGCTATCACAGACAGTGATATGCAAAGTATCTTGGATCTCCATAATAAATTACGGGGTCAGGTGTATCCACCAGCTTCCAATATGGAATATATGGTAAGGAAAAATGGATAGTGATATGCAGAAAAAAATGTTCTTAGAATAGTTGCTATCACTTTATAAAACAGCATACTTTCAGTCTTACCTTGCCTGTTTTCTCTTTTAAAGGACTTGTCACTTGTTTGTCTTTTTTTTTTTTTTTTTTTTGGTACAGGTATGAACTGTGAGATAAAAATGCCTGTTTGTGGATCAAGTGTCATGCTCTATTTATAATAATGTATTTAATCTCTCATAGCTCTCCTAAATTTAAGTAGCAGTTCCTCAATGTTAGGGACCAATTTCCAAAATTGCAGTCCTCAATAAAATTGATTGTAATTGTGGCCTAAAAAGTTAACATCTGAGAAGAGTACTGAAATATGAAGTTTCAAGACAGCATGAATTTATTCTTGCCCATGCTTCTAGGTTGGATGGAATTTCTGGGCAAAATGAGGGTCTTACAACAAGAAAGTCTTCTATTTAAGTTGGCATGAGTTACTGGAGGGCTGTGTATTTCTGTGTTCAAATTATTAATGTAATGCATAATTTCTGTTTATTTTTTTTCCCTTAAGAAGCCTCTATATTCGGACTATCATTAGTGCCATTAAGTCCCATGTCTCTGAACTTTGTTTTTATGCCGTAGTTCAAGGCTAATTCTATCTCTCCTTGCTAAGTAGATGAAATCAGGTCATTAGAGCTTTTAAGAAGTCCAGAAGTTTGACGAAAATGGGCAACTTTTCTTTTTTTCTGCACCTTTTTCCTGTGTCCACATGGTATATTGTTGATTTATCTGTTCATGCACCAGAGAAATAACATTGGTATAGGTTGAAGTGTTTTTATCAAATATTATACAGGTTTCTTGACACTTTCGATGACAGAAGGTTATATTAAACACATTTCCAGATCAAAATATCTTTTCTAGACTGGAGTGGCATCTTTCAGGTTGGAGATCTGATTGAACTGAGCATATATATCCTGGAAAAACCATGCTTGCTTAAAACATCAGTAGAGTCATAGGATGGTTTTGGTTGGAGGAGGCCTTTAAAGGTTCTCTACTCCACCTCCCATTAAAGGCAGATTGACTTAAGTTTATCTATTTGAATTTTAGTGTATAAGAGCTATCGGGGAATTATTTCATGGAATCACAGGATATGTTGCCACATATCATCTCCAGACAAGGGGAATGATAATACCTAAACCCCTTTACCCATTCTGTTACACTTGTCTGCACATATTCATAAACTTTGTTTTCTGTTGTGACTTTTTCAGACCTTGTTATAATTGAGGTTAACATTTTGTTCCCAATCACTCAGGTTGACTTCTTTTTTTTTGGAAAGCTCAAGAACAAGCTACTAAGTCTCTTTGTAAAAGAAGAATTGGGATGTTGCTTTCCCACGTTAAAATACTGCGAGCCTTTTTCTTGAGATTCTGTGAAAGCATGGCTGATTTGTAGTTACGTGTCTTTTTCCATTCCTAATGCCATACTACATCTGCCTGTCTTATATATCTTGGAAAGGAGAATTTGGATATACTCACAGAAGTAAGGCTTCTTGACACCTTTATTCAAAGATTCTTCCAGCACTGCATACACTTGGTCTTAGACTCTGTGTTAGGTCTCCATCTGGAACAAGTTTTTTTTGGTTATGTTGTTTTTCCTGTGCTCTCCAATGATGCTTGAGCCAGAGAGTACAAGACAAGAGTACAGACAGTAGCATGGAAAAGCAATTACCCAGTTTTAACATCAAGGATCTTAATCAGAACAGCTTTCAAGAGGGTGGGATTCAATTTTGGCATAATATCCAAGGGAATGAGGGATTAGGATATGCAGGGGGTTCAGACCTTTGAAGGCAAAGGGTCTGTGTAAAGTGTGTGGGCAGAGGGATAGATGCCTGTGGAGGGACAGGGACCCATGAGAATGGTGTGGAGAGAGCCTGAGTGGTCAAAAAGGTGTTGAGAAGTCATTGTGATGGAGAGAAAGAGCATTTGATGAGTAGATGTGGTTAAAGTAAGACCTGTGACTGTGATTTGGATCAGAAGTTTATGGAAGGAGATTAAGAGCACAGAATTTTGCTAAGAGAGGCTATTTGAAAAGTCTAAACCTGTTAGTGAGTGGGGAGGAAGATGGCACCTGGTGGAAGCAGGTGAGTCAGTATTATGCATGGGGACAGGAGGGTTTAGAAGATAGTGGGAACCACATGCTGCTTGAACAGAATGAGGAAAGGACAGGACTTCTCATTGTACCTGCATTTTTATGGTACCCTAAGAGATTTTCTTTTCAATGTCTTACCAAAGGTAATAATTAGTGCTCCAGAAGAGGGACACCATCCATCTAATGCTTGTCTGATGTTTAGCAAGATAGATGAGTGTAACTGAAATACTTTTATCTACTTTTGGTGTGGTTTATTAATACAGACATGCTGGCAAACAGATCTCCTGCTATTGGCACAGTCATGTCCCTATAAATTGCCCTTTGTATTAGTAAACCCTCTCCTTGTGAATAGAGCTAGTTCTTCTTGGAGAGTGAAGGTTTTTTCACTGAACCTGAATGGAGATGAGCAAGGTCCAGGTGCCTCCCTGATAAACCTGTGTCTATAAGTCTGTGGTCCAGTTGAGAAGTTTAAGATCTCCAAGAGTGCTTGGAGCAGTGTGTGGGGGCTGCATGCTCTAACTGCACTGTAGGTTACCTTAGATGTCCCAGACTGACAGGCAGCTCTGGCTGAAATGCCTCTGTCCTGTTCCTGCTGATGGAACACACCTGAGTTGATGATGAGACTGATCCAAGTACTTAAAGAATCAGATTTAATTTAAAAAAACTGTATTTTTAGGGTTCTTTTTCATTCTGAGTCATGACACTGTCTCCCTGCATAGCACCATCAGATGAGTACCAGTGCTGATAACATTGAAATGCATGACTAAGGAATGGGTGGGATGGAGAGCCACACTGGGTAGGAGCTGCTGGTTTTATTACTCCGTTACAAAGCCCAAGCTTACCTTTGAGATAAGGCCTGCAGCATAAGATGTTGGTTCTATTAAAAAAAAAAAAAAAACAAAACCAAAAACAAAAAACCAAGGAAAATGAAAAGGTTTCCTTACTGAGCTGTTCACTCTTCCTGCATGCTTTGAAAAAGCAAACAAGCAAACATGACTGGGCTGTCATAGTTCAGAGACCTAAAGTTACAGTGCAGTAAGATTCACAGTGGCTAGGTCCAATGAACAAAGTGTTCCCATGGTTTTCTGGCTGAACTTACTGGATGCAAAGTTCATCTTCCCAAGTACTGTGGCTCTGGTGGTGAGCAGTAATGGATTCCTAAGATAAGAGGATAAGAATATAAAGCATGTGAAAAGAGCAACTTCTGCAATGAAGCACCCCAGTGTCCAGCAAACAGCAGTTTAGGGACTTTCTCAATCTGTTACAATTTTTGCATCAAATGGAATATTTCCACGTGGAATTCTCTTTATGAATCTACTTGTACTTTTGAATCCATGGCATCAGTTTGCAGAGTTTTATAAATGTAATTATGCAGTGGGTGGAAAGGTACATTTGTTTTCCTTTAAACTTGGTCTTCTATTTGATGCCTTATTTTTCTTTATTGTGAGATCTTATAATTTTCTCAGTGATCACAAGGCTTTCAGGTGAAGAATCCTAATCCCTTTACTTGAGAACTGTTCTTTTGGAAAAGCTGTTCCATTTTGCTGTGATTCTCCTATTTTCCTTTTAATGCAAAGAGGACAAACCAAACTGGATAGTTATAGCATAGTGCAAATTGTTATAGTTATATTTATTTTCTTTACTTCCTAATTATTTCTAGCATTCTTTTACTTTTTGACTTAGTGTCCTACAGCTGACATATTTCATAGTGCTGTTCACAATGACTTCAAGATCTTTCTAATGTGCTAAGAGGTCATTTACTATACTACTTCATATATATAGTTGGCTGTTATCTCCAGCAATGTCCTTATTACTTTGTATTCATTCACATTGAATGCTGTAAATCATTTTGTCTTCCAATCACTTAGCATTGATGAGTCTTCTGTCTTTATCTTTTATTTTTCCTATTCTGTTTGCACCTATCTTAAATAGTGAATACCATATTACATTCTCTTTTCTTGGGCTTTTTATTTTATTGTGGAGAAGGTATGATGGAGAGACCATGGACACACCTTTCAGGGGGTCTGAAAAATTATTTTGTATTCTTAAATCTCTTTTCTGTCATTTATCACTTCTTTCTTTACCTTATGATAGTTTAATTTGGTTTGTTTGTTAATTTTAAAGTAATTTAGGAACTCTGTGGAAAACGTAACTGTACTCAACCCTTTTCCAAAGGTTGACACTTTCAAGGTGTAATATATGTGGAAGAAATTATCTGTATGTTTCATATTTTTTTAACTTACCCTATAAAATCCTCCCAATGGAAGTCAGTTTTTAGTCTGTGGTTTCTCAGGATTTTCCAGAAGTTTTAAAAAAATCATATTAACCAGGTGCTGGTTTTTGTTAATGGGGCAAAAGAGAGGTAGTGTACTGTACAGTAATTAGAAGTTTAATGAGCAAGTTCTTCCAGGTTCTTGAAGGATATAGGTTGGTCCTGGCAATTTGATGCTGTCAGTATTTTCAGTTTTGGCTGCTGTATCTTAAGGCTGATTTGGATCCTCTTCCTCATTTTCTGTCCCTTCTTCTGTATGGAAGAATTCTGGTGTGAGAACATGCATAAGCTCCTCTGTAGGGAACAGTATTGCAAAAATCCATTAAACTCCTCTGCAGTGGCCTTATATGACCTTGTGACTGCATGTTAGATCATTCTTTCCTAGACCTCCTTCTTCAAAGCTGAGAGAGTTTTTGGGTTGTTGACATTAGGACTTAAATAGAAAAAGAAAAATCTTTCTTTGCGGTAATGATGAACAGTGTGTTATGACAATGCATGGCCAATGCATGTTGTATATTTTTTTATCTGGATTGCTTCCTTTTAAAGAAAGGTGTAGGGAACATTTATTTTCCTTCTGGTGCACACATGAATTTAACAGCACTGGAAAGAGAGGAGAGAAGAATGAGGTTTCCCTGCTCCTCTTCTAAAGCACCTGAACAGGGCCTTATGTGAAATGCCATGCTTTCAGCATTCCCCAGGGCTGTTGCCAGCAGTGTGGCCATCACGCCATTTGTGCACTTGGGGTGCACCCCAGGGATGGAAGAGACACCTGGGTGAGTCCTGGAACTGCAGCCAAGAGTTGCTGGCACCCTTCAGTCTGACAAGAGCAGGGGCTGTGGCTCTGCTGCTCTGCAGCTGCTGAGTGCCCTTGCCTGGTGCTCTGCTGTGCTGGAGCTGCCTGTGCCTGCCCAGCCTCTCTTGCCAAAGACCAATCCTTTAGGGAAAAACGGGGAAAACATCATGCTTTGTCATATACTTGTCAATGGTTTGTTGTGGATTCATGCAAAGTAGTCCCCTTATTCTCTTAGTCAGTTCGAAAGAGTTTGCTGCATATTAATAAATTCTTACTGGATTGTAAAGGCTTAATAAAACTTGAAAAACTTCCTGAACTCCTAATTTTGTTGTTTTATTTTGGTTTTTTTTTAACATTAGTTGTGTATCATAAACTGAAATTGCAAAAATCATTTTTTCCCAATAATTTCATTGTTAACATTACGCCTTAGTAAATCTGAATATATTAATGAAAACAAATTTTCTTTATGATTATTGCAGTCAAGACTATAAAAAGGGTCATTATTATTTGGATAGTAGAAGTTGTTAATTCCTCTATATTGCAAACAGCTGTAGTTTGCAGAATGAAATGATCACCAAAAAGAATATTCACAAAAGTCATTTTGGTTAATGAATTTATAATGCACTCTATTTTAAACCATTCTTTTAGTATTCATTCCTTGATTTCATACATATCTTTTATAAACAAAGAGGTCAAATGATTCATGTGAGAGCCTCATTCCATGCATGTGCCTTTGCACATACTTAAGAGTGTTCAGGTTTCAGCTTGATAGATAACAGAGCAATTGAACCTGGTATTTCTTGGCCCTGAGCCATGCACTGCATTTTGTAATTACTGTAATTGGAGATGCCAGTGTCTTCTAAGGCAAGGAAGTCTTTGCTTATTTTGTTATCTCTAGTCTTTTGGCAAGATCCTGCCAATAAATACCAGAGATGTCATTGCCAAGCCCATAACTTGCTTCTATAAAGTTTTACCTTGTAAAACTTGTGAGGAAAATGCAAAGTTCTAGAGGTGATTTTAAGACAGTCGAGATTAGAATATTTATTTGGCATAGCTGTGTGGTTCTTCAGAAAAATTTTGGACGTGTATCTGGCAGCAGTATTGCACTCATATTTTGTTCAAAAAACAAAAAAGGGGGAAAAAGTAATATTTTTTTCTTAGTTTGTTATAATGTTGGTGTAATACCTCTGAAGGTCTTAGATTGAAAATATTGGTAGTGATGTGCTGAAAATGCTGATACTGTATAATTCCTTTTAAAACTAATGACTAATTTATAACTTCTATGAAGAGCCTTACATTTTGGGAGGCTTGAATATTTGCCTCTCCCTTTCAGTAGTTTCACGAAGACTTCAGAAGAAAAAAATAGGAAATATTGCTTATTTAGTTTTATTTTTTAAAATTTTTCTGTAAACAATCTTCTGTTATAGTTAAATAGAAACCACTGGACTTTGGATTATATGGACCCACTAGTGGACAGAGCTCTTGCATGATAGTAAAAGGTTATTTGTGGTATCACAGTGACTGAATAGGGATCAAAATAAAATTTATTGCTATTTTGTGATGCATTTAGGTTCTATGATCAATTTAACAGGGAGTAGCAGCTCTTCTCTATCTGTAAGTTCCCTGCTGAGAGGTTTTTTATTTTTGTAGTATTCCTAGGAGAATTGAAAGAGCATTAGAAAAGATAAAGGAAGACCTTGTAGTGGACATAAATATTTTGGTGAATTTTTCTGTTCTGAAGTGCCCAGTTAAATTTCCTAGACCTTTCTGACAAAACATTTTGATGTCTCTGTTTAGTGTATCTTACCCATCTTGCCAAAACTCTTCAGGGATTCTTGATTAAAAACAATTCCTGTTCCTTTAGAGCTGAGGACTTTGGTTTGTGGAATTCCCTAAGTGGCTGAAGATCACTCTGGGTGCCAAGAACAGAGCAGCTCAATTCAGAGTGAACCTGCCTGCTTTCCCTCTGGTTTTCCACTTTTCTGCTTCACTTCAAAGATTGGTGGAAGTGCTTCAGCTTCTTTGCCTGTGCTCAAAGGCCACTGACTCTGCATCAAAGAACACAGTGACGTTGACTTATCCTCTTATTCTCCCTGGCAGTTTTAGCAAAGGATTGTGCAATGTGAAGTGGCCAAGAAAAAAGTGGTATGACTTCTATTGATGTAATGCCAACAACAACTTCTTTACTCCAAGTAAAGAAACTGAAAGTGGAAAGTAGCAAAAAGGCTCACTGTCTCAAAGTTTAAGGGAGTCTTCCCAAAATAAAATAATTAGCAACACGGGACAGACACTGTTCATCTTTTATTTTTGCTGTCAGAGAACTTCTTTGGCACTTCTTCCCCAAATTAAAGAAGATCATTAAATATTAATCAGTAGCAGCAGAATCTAAGCTTAAATACAAAATATAAACAGAACACAGAAAGGATCAATGAGATTTATAAAAGTAGCTTCCTGTTGCCTGTCATCTTCATGATCTTTGCCTCAGAATTTTCCTTAATTATTTTTTTTCTTTTTAATTGAGAAAAAAAAATATTTCTTAACATTATTTCATTGAAATGCTAGATATGAAATAATCCTGTTCTATGTTAATATAATCAGCCTTAGATTTGGCATGAGTGACCATCACAGGAAAAGTGTGATTGATTCAAAAGACTATTCTCTGGTAATATAAAGGTGGACAAATTTCACTTTATTATGACAGAAGATAACAGTTTCTTAAAATGAGGTTGTTAAATCCAGAATTTGGCTGCCTGATACATATCACAATAGCTTTTGTCCTGAATTCCCTTTTGGATCTTCAAGTGGTCAGGGATTCCTTTAATATGTTTTCCAGTGTTTTTCTGAGATTGTATTTGGAAGTATTTCTGACAGTAATGCCAGGTCACATATGATCAATGGATGCTTTCTTGCAGTAAGTTCAATTCACTTATGTCAAAACACAGTGGTCACCTTTTAGAGGTATTTAGTTTGACACATATTTGAGATACCATGGCTAATTCCTGTTCAAAGTCCAGGAAATTCTGTAACATCTCTAAAACTGCTGTATGAAAGCAATCAGTTACAGTGAGTTTAACCTGTTAATTACTACTAGGATTTGAGGTAAGGACCTGTGCTCTGGTCAGTTTGTAATTAGCTATAAATATTCGTGAATACTATTTGTAATGAATGTGTGCAATTCATAATTTGACAATGGACAAACTAGAGAAATCAAGATCAACTTTCATGTTGTTGCTTCTCTTCCATTTTCTGTTGGAATATAGAAGTGAAAAGATGATTTTTAGTCATGGTCTAATAGACAGTCTTAATGCACTGCTTTTAAAAAGTAGCAAAGTAAATGCACTGTTTCAGAACAGCTTGGAAAGCTGAATATTCCAGTAAGGATTTTTAACATGTCTAGAGTACACAGAGCATTAAATGTGATTAGTCATGTCTGCTGGTTCCTATTCCTGGTTTTACTTCTTCAGCACTTAAAACTCAAACACATGAAGCTGTAATGAGGAGATACTTCTAAATATTGGTGCAATTTTTTCAGTGTTTGGGAACAATATTTCGGGCCCTGTACCACTTTCCTGTTTCCAGGCAAAAGCCACAGTTTTCCTGCTTTTTACTCTTTTCCAAAAGAGCAGCTGAAACCTCAAGGTCTATTCAGGGATCTCTGCCCAGTTTCAAGCTCTGTAAACTCCAGTCTGCCACATGGTAGCATGTAAGTTCCTTACCATTGCACTTCTAGCCAGGTAGTAGTTTTCCAGCACAAAATGCCTCTCTTAACTTGGTGAAGTTTGTCAGTTTTAGCTATTCTTTCTTTGTGCTTAAAGAATATACTAGTACTTGTTAGTATTGTTGGGGTTTTATTTTCAAGGGGATTTTGCCTGGTGTTACAGTACTCCTGAGTTTTTGTGGTCACTGCTGCATAAGGGACTTAAGGCTGTGGGGAGGTCACATCTTTTTCTGACTCAAATGACTGGAGATAAGCATCTCAATTGAGTGCAAGCTCTTTACTTTTCAGTTGTGCTAATTATCAGTAGTTTTCATGGACTTCCTTCAGTATCTTTGTACTGATGAAATTGCCTCACTGCATGACTGAAAGACAAACTGATGAAAACTGCCCATGCCTGTTCATCAAGAAGAGATCATGTCAAACCAATCCATTTTACTTTTTTAATGACACAGTAATTAGGGAAGTATCAGGTGCCATATTTTGTTTCTGGAGAGTTCTTCACATTCTCTATCCTGATGTTTTTGGGAGAGAAAATTGACAGAACCACCTTTTAAACAGGTGGAAGATTAAAGATGTTCAACGCTGTTGGAGCCTCTTCTGTTTTGGTTAAACACTTCTGACTTGTGTGAGCAAAGAGTACCCCTGAAAACTGCAGTGTATATATACACACACACACAAATATATATATATGCACATATATAACATGGGCATAGGATGGGATTGTTTTAAGGAACATGATCAAAATTAGAACGTGAGAAGTAGAAATAATGGCCAGGGATTAACATGATGAAACTTAACTGCAAGGTATGGAATGAGGAAGAAATCAAATATGTGAAATACAAGAGATAAAATGTAGAGGTAAAACTGCAGTAGAAAGATGCAGGATTTGCACTGAATTAAAAAATAATGTGGCACCAGTCTGTAGGAGTTGTCTGTGGGTGAAACAGATGAGAATTTGTCTGAAATGCAAATGTTCATTTTTGGTAATTTTTAAAGAATGGCCTACCCATTCTAGAGAGAATGAAAGAGATTAGTAAGATTGATTATGAAGACAGAATATATGATTCATGAGATGGCTGAAGGGATGAAGCAGCTGAATTTAGTTAATCTGGGAAATAAAGGGAGTCACTGGAAAGAGATTTTTTTATGTGACAATAAAACATCAGCTAGCATTGCAGGGCAGTAAGTTTAGGTTGCATACCAAGGAGATCCTCTTTACTTTTACAATCATAAAAATCCAGAAGAAAATGAAAGTAAATATTCTGAAAAATACTCTTACTATTTTAAATTATAAAAATGTGGATAATACACATATATTTGGCTCAGTGGAAAAACCTAGATAGACTACAGTCAGGATCAGTTTCTTGAAGTAATTTTTTACTGTATCTTTCTGTTTTTCTGTGTTGGTGCCATGCAGGTGGTTTCTAGTTTTCAACTGTATTTCTGGCATATTTGCTCATGGCATTTGTCATTCTGTGTTTCATCTTTACTTTTTTTTTCCTTCTCAGTGTCATTAGTCTTAATACAGTGGATTCTTTTAAAAAGTAAATAAATACCCATACTGTACCATGGTATTTACTTTCCCACTCTTTCCCTATATTTAGAATGTATACAGCAATGAGGTATTTATACTATGCCATGGTAAATGTTTACTTTCAGTGGTGCCCACTGTACTTACTTTTCCATCTTTACTGAGCTTAAATTTTAGCTCTTCTTTAATTTTTGTATAGTCTCATTCCATATGATTTTTTCTGCCTTCCAACATATATGAAAATATCTGCAATGAAAAGGTTACCACTGTTGAGGGTTTTTTAAAATTATTTTTACTGGAAAATGTTTTTTGAGCTATTGGCCTTTGCAGTTCTGTTGCAACACTGTTTGGTGTAATTGGTGTAATAGCTGGTGTGGCTTGCATGAGAATGTAAATTTTTGATTTAACACTCATGCAACACCAGTGGTGGGATTCATCTCATGAAGCTTTGATGTCTGTGGTGTAGATGTCTGCATTTGAGCCAGCCTTCTTTAATTACTAGAGAAAAATGAGAATCTCCAACACACAATTTATCTCAGTTAAAGGTGGGTGGCTAAAATTATCTCCTTCTATAGATGTTTATTTGTCTGTGTAACTGCAAAAGTTATTTAGATAATTAGCTCAGATACAGGTATCTGCTTTGAGGCTGTTTAAATTCAGGGGAAGTCAATCCCACCCCATATAATTTGTTTGGCTGTTCATGAATTTTAATTTAAGATGTGGTAGCCTCACTGAAATAGCAGCTCCTCCAATAAGCAGAACAATGGTTCAGGTCTACACTCTACCTAAACCCCGTGTTGTCAGGGGTTAAATCCCAAAATTTGTAGTCCAGTCTGCAAAGCTAAACTGGAATTAGTTGTGGTTTATTTTAATGTGATTTGTTGTAAACCAGAAGCAGTCGGAAGATCCATATTGTCTGCAACATCCCTGCTGTAAAATGCAGTTCAGTCTTCTGGGGTGGAAGAAGAGTCAGCAGCTGGAGGCAGTAACTGCTGCTGCCATTCAGTTTAACCTGCCAAGCTGGGTTTTGGCTTCAGCCAGGGAAGTGCCTGAAAATATTTGTGAAACACTGGTAGTGCCATATCTATGTGTCTTTGATGGGCACTAATGTTAACAAGATACTGATGGAAGAAATGCCTGTGACAAGTGTTTGGTGCCATTCAAACGGAATTGTGTAACAAAAGAATGGATGCTGAAAACCTGACATTCATGCTAATTGCATTATTGCATTTCAGGGTTTTGTGGTGTTTTTTTTGTTTTTGTTTTTTTTTGTTTTGTTTTTTGTTTGTTTTGTTTTGTTTTTTGTTTTTGTTTGTTTGTTTGTTTTGTTTTGTTTTTTGTTTTTGTTTGTTTGTTTGTTTTGTTTTGTTTGTTTTCTGCTGTGTCTTTCTATGTAGAGTGAATACCCATGAACAACTTCAAAGTCCACTCAAGCAGTGTTCTGCAAAATTAAAGGAGTAGTTTCAAGGAGATTCATACCTCTGAGCAGTTGGTAATATTTTCAGTGTGTGCATATCTCAGTGTAGAAAGCCATTGATGATGATACCTTATCCAAAAGATGGATCTCATGTAGTTTTCTGACAGTGTGAGCAATACTTTCTCTTGATAAACAAGTTCAATTACCTTGCATGTAGTACTAAATAAATCCCAGTCAAAGTGCTTGTCAGACCTGGGAATCAGCTGCCTCATTGCACTTTCATCTTCTTGTGCTCCCTTCCATGCCCTGTATTTACCAAGGAAATCTGAAACCTGGTCATGTCAGAGCATGGATGAGGGAACTAGTGGATGAGAAATTAGGTGTTGTGCATACCTATGTTTCAAAAAATTACAGTCTCCCATTTTATGAAAAGAATTTTCCTATGTTTTTAAGTGACAGTGTTTGAAGATTTAATTCATCCTTTGGCAAACAAAAGGATCCTTGCCTATAGCTATGCAGAGATTTCTTTTCAACTTTACCATTTCTTTCAAAGAGTTAAGTGGTTTTAAGACTGTCCTTAGTTTAAATCTATAAAATACCGACTGTTTCTGAGTATTGTGGAAGAACTTCTTGAATTAAGCTTAAAGCTCAATTCTGGTCAGCTCAGTATGTATTTCAGTAGCCAGATTTTAATATCATTAATGATGTTGTGATTAAAATTTGAGAAACGTTTACTTCTGGGAGGATATAAAACAAATAGTCTGCTGTGGCTCTTCATATTCTTCCATTTTTATTCTGGCTTCTTTTAAAATGCCAAGCATCTTGGCATTTTGAAGGTCACTAATTAGTTTTGTATTTGTTTGAAGTTCTTAATTGGGTTATTTGATCTGAAGGGATATGAAAGCTTAGATGTTTATCTGTCTTTGAATATGGAGATGCTTTCATTGTTTGAAGCCCAAAGCTTGCCATCATTTAAGTGAAACAAGGGAATGCTATTAAAAGCACAAGAATAAAATTCCTATTCCAGTAAAGAGGTATATTTTTGAATACTTAGGCAGATTATTGTGCATATTTGTTTCATTTAGCCTGCTTTGTGAGAAATGCATTATATTTAGAACTAATCTGACAGGATTAGTATGAAAAAAACTTTTAAATAAACAATCTTTTATCCTTAGAATTACACAGTTTTTCTTCATATAACTTCAATTAGAATAATTAGTTTAGGAGAGAAATTGAAATCTCCTATTTTAATTACTGAAACAGAAAAACAAAATTCAAGGTGGTATAAAAAATATCAAGTGGCTCCTTCCTGTTCTTGATCCTATCTCTGAAGCAATGGTTAGGCATGTTGATAATTCAGTAGAAAATCTGACTTCTTCAAATTCCACCTACATGTAATTGTAGAGTTGGCCTTTAAAAATACCTTTAAGCTAATTTTCTTGGAGTAAGTCGTGATATGACATTGCAATCTTACAGATTTCTTGTAGAAGTTTTGCATTTGTTTTCAGAAATTTCATACGTACTCATGTTACTATCACCTGTGTAGAATTTTTGCACTACTGGAGTAGTCAGATATAAATTTAAGATAGTTTTCCAAGTGGTTACATCAGGGATTAGGATTTATAGAATCACAGGACTGGTAAGGTTGAAAGGGACCTCAGTGGGTCATCTGGTTAAACCTCCCTGCTCAAGCAGGGTCATTCTAGACACATGACACAGGATAGCATCCAGGTGATTCTTGAATATCTCCAGTGAAGGGGACTGTGCAAGCTCTCTGGGCAAACTGTTCCAATGCTCAGTTTCCCACACAGTAAAGCTCTTCCTCATGTTCAAGTGGAACTTCCTGTGCATCATTCCATTGCCTCTTGTCCCATTGCCTGGCACTACCTAGAAGAGCCTGGCTCCAGTCTCTTTTTACCCTCATACCTGAGGTTTTTCCTCCTCAGGTGCAGGATCCTGCATTTGCCTTTGATGAGTTTCAGATGGTTTTTCTCTGCCCATTTGTCCAACCTGTCCAGGTTCTTCTGAAGGGCTGTACTGCCCTCTGGGGTATTGCCCACTGCTCCCAGCTTTGTGTCAACAATGAAGTCCTTGAGAAGATATCTGCACCTTCATCCAAGTAATTCATAAAAAACAACATGAGTCCATTATTAAACCTTGAGGGCACACTACTAGTGACAGGCCTCCAACTAGACCCTGTGCCACTGACTGGAGCCCTCTGGGATCTCCTGTTCAGCCAAATCTCAACTCACCTCACTATTCACTCAAGTCTGCAGTTTCTGAGTTTGTCTGTGAGGATGATGTGCGAGTGCAAAAAACCTTGCTGAAGTCAAGGTAGATGATATCCACTGCTCTCCCCTCATCTAGACAGGTGGTTGGTTCATCATAGAGGGAAATCAGGTTGGTCAGGCATGGTTCATTTTGTGAATCCATGTTTACTACTCCTGATCACCTTGTCCTTCGTTTTGGTAGAGATGGGCCTCCAGAATGGAGTGCTCTGTTGCCTTTTGAGGGATTGAGGTGAGTCTGACTTTGTGGTGATTTCCTGGGTCCTCATTCTCGTTCTTTTCGAAGACTGAGGTGACATTTACATTTTTCAGTCCTCAGGCACGACTCTGATCTCCACATGCTTTCAGACATGATTGTGAGCAGCTTCACTATCATGTCTGCCAGGTCTCTCAGCACTGGTGGATGCATCCTGTTAGGGCCCATAGACGTCTTGATGCCAGGTGTGGCTGGGTGTTCTTTGACCCAATCCTCCTTGACAGCAGGAGTTTTCCTTCCATCATTCCATTACTCTGGTCTCCTAGATCAGAGATCCCTGAGGGCTGGTCTTGCCAGTGAAGCCCAATGCAAAGGTGTTCAGTAACTGCCTTCTCTGTGTCCTGCTGCCAGGGCCCCCCTCCATTCAGTAACAGGCTCACACTATCCTTAGCTTTCGTTTTGTTATTGAAGTATTTGAACAAGTCCTTTGTTTTGTCCTTGTTGTCCTTGACCAGATTGTTGAAGGGCCTTGGCCTTCCTTCTCT
Organism: Cisticola juncidis; assembly: GCA_013400215.1. Classification (NCBI taxonomy): domain Eukaryota; kingdom Metazoa; phylum Chordata; class Aves; order Passeriformes; family Cisticolidae; genus Cisticola; species Cisticola juncidis. Next base: position 395,042 of record VXBR01003299.1, on the reverse strand, counting down.
CATTTTTATTTACTCTGGCAACCTCTCTATTCTTTCCAAGTGACCTGACCCTGCTTCCATCTCCTGTGCATTTCCTGGCTATGGTTGAATAATCAGTTCTTTAAAGGAGTTCTTTATTCATCCACACAGGTCTTTTGCCCTCTTTGCCTCATTTTTTGCTTTTTGGGATGCCTCATCCTTGAACCTGGAGAAAATGGTCCTTGAATATCAAGTTTCCCTCTTTTTATTAAAGGTCATTATAGTGATCCTGGAGATTGGGAAACCTTTTCATTTCTACATTAATTTGGATCTGTGTTTTATGGCTTCTGTCTTGGTAGGTCTTGGAGACACAATTTATTGTGACTTCTAGCACTTTTCTCTTTTTTGTCTGCTGGATATAGATTAGTAATGTTTTATTCGCATTTTTTCTTTGAAGTCTCTGGTAATCAAGAAAGTGACTCTAATCTCTAGGAATTCTTTTGGGACAAGGACATTTGGACATTGTTCCAGAATGTTTTGTAAAACTGATGTTTCTTAGTAGAGTTCTTGTTGTTTCCTTTTTTTTTTTTTTTTTTTTTTTTTTTTTTTTTTTTTTTTTTTTTTAAATTTTACCTTTGATTGAAGATATTTCAGGGAATGGAGGCTTTGATGAGAAAAATGAGCCTTTTGAACAATAAACACTGCACTTAAGGTGGTTTTTTTTATGCTTATAGTGCAATTTACACTTGACTGATTTTTTTTACACCTGATTATGTAATGCTTGGTATTTACTTCATCACGTCTCAAAATATACTTAAGTGATTTAAATGAGAAAGAAGTTAAGTTATATCTTGGTAGTCATAAATGAAGCTGCTTCAAGGAAAGTGCATTATGATGAGGCCTAGAAAGTGGGAAGTGTGCTTATCTCTGGCTAAGTTAGGTAAAGGTAGTAAAGACAATACACTGTGGATGAAGGCAGAGAAACAGTTACAGAAGACAGAACGTTTTTGAAGAACATATCCAATTTCAACAGTACTTAGAGTGTGGGTGTTCATCTGTCAGGAGGATTAACGATGAATTAAAGTTTTCCATCAAAAAGCTGTTCTTTCAGAGTTCTGGATGGCTCTGTCATGCATAGCTTTCATCACTCTTTAAACAAATTTTTGTTAAAAGTAACTACTTCACAAGCTTGAAGAGCTGATTCAGGCAGCTACCATTGATTGCCCAGCTCTAAACTTAAAAACAAACAAAAAAAATCATTATTTCAGTTAAAACAGCTGCATAAAATATTTTTAAACTTGTGTGGTAAGAAAGATAGAACAGTAGTACAATTTCTTTAACCACGACTGTTGTTTTAAGAGTGGATAAATGTGCAGGGATGCTTTACAAGATAATATCTCCTGGCTTTGTGAAGGTCATAAGAGCTATAAGAAATGGTGCCTAGCCTTGGAGGTAGGAAGTTCTAAAACTGAGCAAGTACTGAAATTTTGTTCTCTCATAAGTCTAATTTATTCTAAATTTTTATTTCAGAGTTGGCAAAACCATTCTTAATAGCAATTATTTGGGAAATGTATTGTCTTTATGACTTGTTCATCCTAAGAGCTAAATCTACAAATTATAAGATTTTGAGGTGGCTTAATATCATACAATATGTACAACAAAGACAAATTGTAGTGGCTTTTATTTTAAAATATTATGGTCTTGTGATTTTGTGGTAGAAAATGAAGCAACTCTAATACAGCCTGTAAGAACAAAGTATATATGTAGAAGAAGTGTGTTAATCTTTATGTGTTCTTTACAAAGGGTACAATAGGGAGAAGAACATTTTATGGTGGTGTGACAACTAAAAGGAAGAGGAAAAGAATTATACAAACTGTCATATAAACTTCATGGTTTAAGATTAGAATATTTTCTTCTGGAGATTAAAAAAGTTTTGTTTTAGGACACCAAACAATGTGGCCATTATGCATTAATAATGTATATATGTAATGTAATGTGTATATATATATATTGTTTCATTAATGTAATAATGAAATAATGGCACAGGACAGTGAATGGAAAATTTGTACAGTTTTCAAAAGTCAAGTGGTTTTTATATCCATAGGTGGGTTAAAAGATTTATTCTGGCATTATTATACTATCTGTCAAAATAAATGTTGCATTTTGGGAGTCAAAATATACCCTGTAAATTATTTACTTGCTGATAATAATAACGGACAAAATGCAATCCAACACATTCCAGACTTCTGAAGAAGAGAAGCAAGAGCAGATATTCTAGGATTAAACTAAATGATAATAAAGTCTTTACATAATAATAGTCTTGCATAAGTACAAGTTGTTTTTAATGAGTTATCTGATTAATAATTTGAAAACTGCGTGTCAAAATCCGTACAAAAATAAATTTTAGCACACGGAATTTGTCTGTTATATTTGTGTAATCTTTGGCTATGTTAAGGAGTCTTCTACCTTTCATCTGTGCCAAAAATTAGTAGACATGATCTCAAGTGTCTGCATGGGAATTTGAATCTGGAAATACTGAATTACTGTTATTTAGATAGCGTAGTCTCACCTAATGAAATTTAGTGTGAATGATGAACTACTTCAGGTTCTATCAAGATGTGCTTCTTTCCTGAAAATATTCTAGTTTCCTAACCTGAGTGTTGCTATTAGAGGTGTCTGGAAACTATTTCTGCAGCTATCAGGAAATTCTGAAATCCAAGCAAAATCATGGATACTTTGCACTGGAGCAATGGATCACTTTGAGCAAAGCCCAGCTTAGTGCTGTATAAAGACTGTGCATTCTCAGTATGGTATGACTTTTTCAAGAAGAGTATGTCTTAGTATGCTTTTGAAAGGAGAAAACGTGGATTTGTCTTTCAGCTGCAAGCTTATTCTTCCATCTCCCTTAAAGAATAAAAATTAAGGATAAACAACAATTTAAAATCTTTTTTTTTACTTCTTCCAAGTATGCCTCTTTACTATCTTGAATGTCCCTTTTTTGCCAATTTATCCATAAAATCAATGAAGGACAACCTTACTCTAGTTTTCATACTTTGTGTTTGAATTGTGTATTATTTCAGCAAAAGATGGTTATAGAAATGGAAGAGGAGATCTCATTAATTTCACATAAACTGTTAATTTAGAGGAAATAAAGCCTTGTTTCAAAGCATGTTGGATAATGATCTTTTGGTTAAGAAAAATGTCCATTACTGAAAAACAATCTCACAAGACAGAAAATGCACTTAATTTAGCTTGGAAAGTTGAACTAAGCCTTTCAGTTTCATATTTGTGCTTTATTCACTGCAGCATGGCTGCACGTGGTTTCTAAAGGGAATGCTGTGAAGGGATTAAAACTCCTTTCCTCTTGGTGAAAGAATTTTTCTTCCTTACATAACACACATGCAGCATACATTTTTCAATTCTGACTTTTTGATGTTCTGCCTCAGTTCAAGAAGCTTCAAAATTTAAAAAANTTTTTTAAGAATAAGATACACACCAAATATTTCTAAGAAGGTTTCCCTTTCTTTTCTTTTAAATTTCAGACATGGGACACAGAACTGGAGAGATCTGCAGAGTCATGGGCTGAAACCTGCCTGTGGGAGCATGGCCCAGCAAGCCTTCTTCCATCAATTGGGCAGAATCTGGGGGCACACTGGGGAAGGTAGTTTAAGATACTGTTTTATGCAATATATGAGACTTTTAAAAATCTAACAAAATTTGCTTGTTACTTAAAGGAAAAATGTTAGAAGCTACAACTTTTGAATGATCTAATACACTGCTCCTGGCTTTCCCAGGTACAGACCTCCGACATTTCACGTCCAAGCATGGTATGATGAAGTGAGAGATTTCACATATCCCCATCCTCATGAATGCAATCCATATTGTCCATACAGATGCTCTGGTCCTGTTTGTACACATTACACACAGGTATGTAGGTGTGCTTGATTTTAATCACCTATGGGAAAGAGTGGCAGAGACTCCCAGTTAGTTTGCTGTCTGACACTTAAGAGCACACTAAACTTGCAGGACATACATAGCACAAAAACCCAGAAAAGGGCTTGTTTAGACTTCACAGTTACAAGCACTGGGTATCAGTGACAAAGTAAGGTTGTCATACAAATCTTTATATTTCATCCTCGTAAATATCAGCAGGATTAAACAAAAAGCTCACAAACCACAGTGTTAAACTGAGTGTTACTAGTCAGTGCACTTTGCATAATCCAAATAGCCCTTCCCATATGTTGAAGAAACAGCTCATTTTTTTAGAAAAAAGTTTTCTTAGGAGAATTCCTCAGATCAAGCAGTAGTTTTAGATCTTGTTGTAACATTTTAAAATTGTGTAGTGATTATTTACTCCATACTTCTGAAATTTGTATATCTAGCCTGATTTTTTTTGAGGGGTACCAGTCATGTTTTCAGTGAAGGTGAAATACATGATCTTCAGAATATACTATGGTCCACATATAGTTTTTGATATAACACTGCAAAACTTCAAAATTATTACTTTTTGAACACCTCTTTTCTGTTTACTAACATAATCTACAATTGTATCTGCTTTTAAAGTAAAGTTACCTCCATATTCTTATTTACTGTATCTATAACCTGTGATTACATTTACTATTACATGCAAGATCAATACATATATACAGCTTTTTTGTGGTACTAGTTCTTTACAATACTTCTCTCTTTCAACTCTTAAATCCTGCTGGATCTACAGCTTTGGCTTACCTTGAATGGATAGATTTTCAACACCTGTCATTTGTATAATTTGAACATTCCAGACTTTGTCATATTGATTATATTTGAGATCTGCAATGAAAGGTGAATAAAGGAGCACAGACACCTTACATTGCAGTCACATGAAAACATATTCATTTAAAATCCATTACTTGGGTCTGTTCAGTGTATGAGTATTTTGGTTAATGTTTTTATCCTTTGTTACCTCCAGAAAAATATCTGTTGTCTCAGTCCAACCAATCCAAACCCCTCTGGGTCTTTAGGTTGTACTGGGAAGTCAAGCACACAGGACCATAACTTCTAACTCACAATCATCAATTAGTTGTGATTCCAAGAATCAGTTCTTCAGATCATGTTTTGCTGCACTTTCAAATATATACTAAGAGCATTTGTTTAAAATGAGAGCCATATCTTTTCTATCAATGTAAAACTTTTCTCTCTAATAAGTTTATAAATGAATGGCCTTTTGACAGTTGTAATTAGGCCACTTCAAGCCATTTATAGCAGAGGGGAATACATTACTTTGGTAATTTGAGTTTTGTATATTGATTTTAAGTTGATCATCTTTGGTTTTCACGTTTTCCTCTTTCCCACAGGTTGTTTGGGCTACAAGTAGCAGAATTGGTTGTGCAATTAATTTGTGTCATAACATGAACATCTGGGGGCAGATTTGGCCAAAAGCAGTTTATCTTGTATGCAATTATTCTCCTAAGTAAGTAGATTGACACCAAAAAATATCTTGAGGGGGCAAGAGACTTTATAATAGTCCAGGAAATAATCTGCAAGGAAATCAGCCTGGATTTTCTGGTTTTTGTACTGTTACAAAATAGAGCATTGTTCCCAAACAGCCTTCGGCTGCACAAATACTCTTGTGAGTTTTCTGGTACTTCAGTTTTCTGGCCTGTGTTTTAGTTACAGCATCAGAGACCTTTATTATAGTGTGACATTTTTCTGAAAAATATATGTATTTCCCCACTGTGACTTAAACGAATGTGTAACGGGAAGCCCATGGTTAAGATCAAATTTTGTAGGATATTCCATCTAGGAGAGGGTGGAGCCTGTTCTCATGAAGTGGAGGAATTTGGTCTTGTGCTGCCATACCAATCTGCAAAGATCTTACAGCCATTCATGTCATTCATGTAAAAGACCATTAAGACCATTAAGACCATTGACCAGTAACCTAATGCTGGCAAGTCTGCCACTAAACCATGTCCTTGAGTGCCACATCCACACACCTTTTAAATACCTCCAGGGATGGTGACTCCACCACTTCCCCAGGCAGCCTGTTCCAGTGCTTGGCAGCTCTTTCACTGAAAAATGCTTCCTAATATCCAATGTAAACTCCCCTAGTGCAACTTTAGGCCATTTCCTCTGATCCTATTGCTTGTAACTTGGGAATATCATGACAATATAATGGTCTATGTGCCTGCTGGTTTTTATAATTTATTTATTGATATATGAAGTGCTGTTTAATGTCAACATGCTAGCTGATTAAGGCATTTTTGCAATTTTTTTCTGTACAGAGGTAACTGGTGGGGTCATGCTCCTTATAAACCCGGCCGCCCCTGTTCTGCCTGTCCCCCTAGTTTTGGAGGAGGTTGTAGAGAAAACCTTTGTTATAGAGGTATGCACTGTTTCACTGTTACAGCTATAAATGGGAATAGAAATGCCACTTTTCTTTTGATTTATTTCCTCATTTTGCTTTAACATAGTGGAATAAAATATGTTTTGTATGTGCCCAAAGACCAGTTAGGCCCTAATTTACCATGTTGAGTGGGAATATGTACATGTAAGGCTGAGTCTCACCAGAGGGAATGGAGTGCACTGAACTCCTGCTGCTAAGTGCTGATTCAGGGGGTTTTAGTGCATGAAGATGGAGACTCATTGTATACTCTTTATATGCCTTTCTGTAATTACACTGCAAGACTGTGCAGTCATTTGTTTATAGGGAAATATTTTCTCAGTGACATAGTCATATGGTGTGTGTGAAAAATCAAGAACAAAGCTAGAAGACATTAGTAATTAAAAAAATGTCAGCTAGGATGATTATTAACCTACAATTTTTGGAATAGCATTTATAGCATTGAAACACAGCATATTATGAAGCTGCTACTTTTTTTGTTCTACTCTGTGAACAAACTCATTTAGCAATTCTTGTTAATAACTTCTGAGATTTCACGTGGACCATATGAAAGCTGCATGTGTGTGCCCAATAGCTTCCATATGATTCTAAGTAAGAAATGTAGATACAGTTATGAGTGTTTCAGAATTATTTTCACTATGTGTGAATAGAAGGGCCTCATTTTCTGGTGTGTGTTACTATGAAAAAAGCTTAAATTGCATGTTGTCTATGAACTTGGTAAAACTTTGCCCATGTGTAACAGAGATTGTCCAGTTGGTTTTCTGATGGAGTAAAGATATTAAAACAAGAGTGTTAAGAACAGTTTCATACTCCAGTTATGCTACACATGTTGGGAGAAAAAAAATCTTCTCACTATTAGAAACATGCTTGAGGTGTTTTATTGATTTTGAGTTCTCCATCTGATTTTGAGTTCTCCATCTTACGAAACACTAGAGAGTTTTCCTTGCTTTCTTCCTTTCCTCCACCATTTTATGAGAATAAAGCTGTTTTACTGAAACATGGTAAGGGATTTACATGCCACACAGATTTTTTTTTTTCCTGAGAGATCATTTTTTTTTCCACCCATTTTCTGAAACAGAGGATTCAGGAAGGCCTTATTCCCCCCATGAGCCAGAAGAGGAAACCAATGAGATTGAACGTCAGCAATCCAAAGCCCAGGATGCAACTGTGCAAAGCCGGCCAAGAACACATCAACCTCCAGCCTCCACAGGCACTGACGACAGGGAGAAAAATGAAGTGATAAGCACGCAGCAAATGTGTAAGGAATTCACCTGATTTGCAAGTGGTCCACAAAATTGAATTATCTAGTATCAAATTCATTGCAGTGAATTTGCTTTTTTGCTTGTTTTAGCTCAGATTGTTTCATGTGAAGTAAGGCTAAGAGATCAGTGCAAAGGAACAACTTGCAATAGGTATGGTAAATTTTACAGTTGTCATTTTGAGATTTTTCTGAAAGGCTATATTTGTACGTGAGCTGGAGTATTTCTCCTTTTTCTAATCCCAGGATTTAAAACCAAGTTGTATTTAATTTTCTTAGGTATGAATGTCCTGCTGGCTGTTTGGATAGCAAAGCCAAAGTTATTGGAAGTGTACATTATGAAATGGTAAATACTTTTAAATTAGATTTTGTACCAGTGAAGTGTTTAATGAAATGTCTTTTCTGTTGGCATACTAGTTAAAATTGTATTAAGAATGGATTTTGAGGATGTCAGCATTGACCAAAAGTAAAAGCTTACACCAAATATTTAAGAAAGCATCAGGTGACCTAAGTGTGCATCTGCTGTTCTGTGTGTACTGTACAAATGTACCTCATACCTATACATACATAGAAGCAGAATTTTTGTGACCACATATTTACATGCAAATATTTGAAGGTGGAACTAAAGGAGGATTGCAGCAATTTGAGGATATGCTTGTATAAATTGTTTCAGTGAGATGGACCTATTTGTGTATAACCTTAATACTAACTGAGAGTATATAATTTACTCCGTAGAATGGGAAAACAGTATAGGAAATGACAGCTACTGTGAACAAGTGTACTGTCAATGAGACTAGTTTATCTCTAAGCAAGGCAAAGTGGTGGTTTATTTGCTTGAAATAACACCTACATGGCCCAAGTCAAACATAAAAGACACTACACCAAGTTTTTAATGACACGTTGTAATTAAAACCTGTTTTTTATCTGACATGGATCTGCTTTTCCTGCTCTGTTTTCCAGCAATCCAGTATTTGTAAAGCTGCCATACATTATGGCATCCTAGACAATGAAGGTGGTTGGGTTGATGTCACTAGGCAAGGGAGGAAAAATTACTTTATCAAGTCTTACAGAAATGGTGTTCAGTCAGTTGGGTAAGTTTTTTCTTAAAATTAAAATGTATTAAAAGGTTTTTATCTGTTTAGTTTTATTTCATACAAAATATATCAAATTTTAATAACATTTTTCTATGCTTTCTGTCATAAAGAATATGAAAATGCTATGAAAAGGCATCTAGAGATGTGTATCTAGAGATATTGTATCAATTCTGAAACTTTACCAGTGTTTAATGGTTGACAGAGAGTTGGCACAATAATAATGTGAAAGAAGGTTAAATAATTTACAGAATGATTTGGGCAGTAAGTTGGTGTTTGTAGTTAATGTTGAGAGTGTTCAGTTATTTAATTCGTAAGAGTTTATATTTATTGTCAAAAACTAGCACATATTAGCAGATTATGTGTTTTGGAGATGGACAGAGCAATCTGTGACAATTAACAAAGCAATAATATTACAAATTGGTGCTTGTAAATGACACTTCTGTAGGGTGCATATGGAACAAGAAGAAAATACACCTCTTCCTATATTGGTTGATAATTTCATCACAGTTCCACAATTTACATATGACATTTTGCACAAATATTTTGCACAATTTCTACATTGGCCAGTGATGGAATAATATTCCATACATAAGTGGAAACTTAATTTGGAGGTGTACTGCACTGCTGAGGTACCTTCCCTAAGACTGGTATGTGAAAAAAGCTCCAAATACTTGTAGACATGCTGAAGGAAAGCCCAGAAAAGCAATGCATAGAAATGGAGAATGCTTGGTTGTTTCATATGTAATTATCCAATGATAGAAAAACATCAATATTAGTATATTTGAATCTAAGATATTATTGCTATTTGCAAATTACACTTCACTGTATCATAATGTATTGTTCAGAGCTTTGCATTGCTGTCCTTATTTCTGTCTAGAGTTTACTAACTCTAACAGTTTACTAACTACTACATGTCGTAGTGGTATGTGTGTAGCTCATAGGGGGAATATTGAGCTGAAAGAAAACAGTATTTTTCTGAGTGATGTATTTGGCTCACATGTAAACCCAAGAATCAAGGAGACAGGTAATCCTCAGAGGCTGTGCTCTCACTCTGTGCCGTGCAAACACAGGTGATGACACCTGTTATCATTTCTCTTTTCAACAGATATGTCTAATCCAGCACAGAGAGGAGCATTGACATGGTAAACTAAATTCAGTGGCCCATAATTTGGTCTACCTGGGTAGCATTTAGGGCATTGATATCAATCAGTTTCTTTGGATGACCTGACTCTGGTTTGATTTACCTGCCTAAAAATCAAGATACAGACAAACATTTCTCTGTTTTACTTGCTTTGCTACAAAGAGAGAAATAGATCTTGATTATATCAATGCAAACATATGAGGAGCCAGCTTCTTTACAAGTGTAGGAGTAGATAAGCTGTAAAAAACTCTTCAAACTGGAATCAATTGATTTCCCATCAGTTGAAATCTCTGTGTTTCTATGCCATATTAGACAAAACTGTATGATTGTCCAGCCTACAGAGTGTATTTAGCACCTAACCTCTGAGAATTGGAACTCAGGGCAAGTTATTTCGGCTGTGGGATAAGTAAAGATTATTTGCCAAAGTTTCAAACCTTCAAAAGGCTCATCACTAAGGCAGGGGCTGCCTTGCAGCTACCTGACTCTCACCAGTGTCTGTAGATGGAGCCTTGCATATACTACTATTTCATTTATTCAAGATTGGATGAAATAAAGTGGATCTCACCTCTACTGTGTATTGCAAAACAGAATAGAGAATACAGAAAAGTGTCAGTGCTGCTTACAGCAAATCTTCATTTTCAGCTCCTTTGATTTCTTATCAGGATTGCTAATACCAATGTTTTTTCAGCTGTTACATTTTCTTAGGATAGGGTAGTGTTGTGAATATCTCAACAAGCTAGTCAACAACAAAATACATATTCCTATATCAGTGTTTGACAATGCTAGGGCAAGAGATGCATCAGCTACCTCAGTGAAAGCAAACTGGAATCCAATAAAGAAGCACTGTGAAATTGATGGCTCATACAAGTAAATAAACCAATGCAGGCAAACAGTGGTGCCCACAGGAGCAATTTGCTCCAAAGCTGAAAAGGGAATCATTTCCTTTGTTTGTTGTTTGCTTTTTTTTTTTCTTTTTTGGATACCGAAGGCATCATCAGCTTCTTTGTTACAGATGAAAAATATCACAATCAGAGGCATATCCCAGGAATTAAAAGAGGAGGAAAATAGAAGATGAGGGGGAAAAAAATAGAAAAGTTTATCAATTTTTAATGAAACAACATAATCTATGTACCTGACTTTTTATAACAACAAGAAGCAGATACATCTGAGTGCCATGTAATTACTGGAGAAAAAAAGAACTCCTGCATGTTACATTATACTGGGTTTTTAATGATCCTGGTGATAACAGGAGATGCATAATCCAAAAGTAAACTTTAATGAAACATTTCAGAAAGGCTATAAGGAGAAACTCTTCTCAGTGTTGGAGTTGTTTATAATAATGAACCTTTAACAAAAGGTGAATGAACTCCTCTGGTAGATGAAAGCTGCTGAGCAACCACATGCTACATTATGAGGGAACAATATATTGCTTAATTGGTTCCTATCAGATGTTCTTTTAGCAAATTAAACTCCTGAAAGAGTTTAACATACATTCCTGTTTTTGAAACAGATTCACTGGGAGTACAAAGTAAATGTGTCATTGCAATAAGTATATTCCTGAGGAGAAGGGATAGCAGTGAGTAAAAACTGACTGGGGACAGACATTCTCTTGGGTTTATTTCCATATTTTCTAATAAAAATTATTCTAGCTAAAAGAAACCACTGAAATATGTTACTTACTGATAATTTCTAATATTGCTTCTTCAGAAAATACCAATCTGCTAACTCCTTCACTGTCTCTAAAGTAACAGGTTAGTATTTATTTCTTGTAAGCTCAGTACTACTCTGTTTTTCCTAAATAGCACACATTTACTTGGTTTGTGTTTTATTTTCTTCAGTTCAGGCTATCACCTGTGAAACCACAGTGGAACAACTGTGCCCATTTCAAAAACCAGCCTCACACTGTCCAAGGTAAAGTTCATACAGTGTTAGTAATTTAAAGTGCTGCTCTGTTTTCTGCCATTTACTAATCATTTTAAGTTATCTTAAATTTTTGAGAAAGGTGACAACAGTAACTGTAAAATTAAATCAAAAATTTGATTCAAGTTCAAGTGATATTTTAGTCTTTGATATAGTAGAAGGCAAGGTAGGTAGATGATCTGCAGGATTTTTCATTAGGAAAATCTCTTTTACTAATATCCTTTTGCTAATCTTAGTCAAGTCCTGGCACTAAGGACTGTTAATGAAAGTGTATTTTTATTTTTCATTGTCCATTATGTATATGCACCTTGGACAAAGTACGTTTTATTTCAATTTATTTACCTGCAAAACAGATACAATAGAAGGATAAAATTCAGATAATTATCTGGGAAATTACCAATTTGCTTGGGAGTTCTGGAGAAACTGGATTAAAAGTAATTGAAATATATCTGGTTAAGGTAAGGTCTGGTCTGCTGATTGGCTTTCAAATCTGTGCCATTCCTTTGAAGCCTGTGTTTTAACTCTTCGAAAGGTGCCTGTACCACAATATTTTCACAAAGGAATTTGGTAACAGTTCTTAGAACCACAGATGAGTCAAAGGTAAATACGCTGTAGCATGATTTACCACAAATTAAGCTGGAGATATCCACAGGATTACTTTCATAGCAATCCTGCAGCCAACACAGGAAATAAGTACAAAGCCAAAACTGCTAGGAAAACATCTCTCCATGTAGCACTTGGGTCCATGGACTAACTTGGTGTTTGGCTATGACTCCTGTTTTCTAGCTGGAAGATGTGGAGAAGTAAGCTAAGGAGTGGAACAGGGGAATGGATGGGTACAGTCTCCATCTTTTGTCTTTCTCTTTTTTATTTAATTATTAAAAATCAAAGCTAGCTTCATTAAGAGAAAAACAGATTTTGTCTTTAGAAAAATGAAAAAAATAAACGTTAAACATTACATAATTCTGATGTGTCAGCTTAAAGAACTTCACAATGGCGGTGATTCATTCAAGGTTCTGTGCATGCTCTTAATTCTGAAAATGTAGTCTTGGGAATTACAAGCAGTAATCAGCCATGGCATTAATTATGCAACCCCATTTTCCCCTCTTACTCCCAACTCATAAATCAGCAGGTCTTCAACAGGCCTCTTCAACTTCTTGCTTTCTTCTGACAAAAATATTTTACTGACTCTTATCAGCATGTTTTAATTACCTGTCTGTGAAGACTCTAGCATGCCCAAGTGATTTGACTTCCCAAATGTTGATTGGAGCCTGGATAACATTTTAGAGAAGAACACTTGCCCAAGACTGCCCCATTTTTAGGGTGGCTCCATTTTTCAAATGATACAGCTCAGAGCAGACCTAGAGTCAGCTGACAGTTCTTGCTCGTAGCATTTCAGAATTAGAAAATAAGATGCTGACAGCTTTTGTACCGCTCTTAACTTCCCACATGGTTTTCCTGTGCATTCTGAAGCTATAGAAGATGTGAATCACGGAGAAAGTTTTCCTGGAGTGTTAACAAAATGCAATTAATAAAGACAGTGTTTGTTTTAGTAGGTTTCTGACCTCCCAGAATCAGTTAGGAGTCTCACTGCTTTCCAAGGTGTTTCATTATAGCCATGTATGCTAATGTTCAGCTCCATTATAAGTTGCTGAATTGGCTTGTGTCACCAGGTCATCAGTATCAAAGCAGGTCCTCAGTCAGATCTGCCTCTTCTGATAAGGTATCTGACTGTATATTTTGTATAGTACACCTAGAATCAGATAAATTCTGGAGTAATGAACAGGCTCCCTTCTCACTGACTTTTCTACTTGCCTCACAAATGTTGAACAAGAACACCATCTGCTTATCCAAAGGAGAGACGACCAGACTTGTTAAAGTATGATTTTAAGCACTTCATCATGAACCTCAACACATCAGGAGTGCTTTCACCTGCATGGTAAAAGACTCAAAAACTGACAGCTTTTAAATAGCAATATGGACCCATATGTGCAGACAATCAACTTGATTTATACTTCATAATGCTGTCATTGTACATGATATATTAATCCTCTTATGCTCTTGCTAACTGGATGTGGTTTGTTTTTGATCTTTCAGGGTGTATTGTCCTCACAACTGTATGCAGGCAAATCCACACTACGCTCGTGTAATTGGTACACGAATCTATTCTGATGTAAGTATAGGGATTTACGTTATGTTATAAAATGAGACATAAAATTCTATGAAAAAGAATATAATGTAACTATAAGATAAAATATTGATATAGAGTTTTCCTCCATATGATGATTTTTTAGCACAATCTTTTCAAAAGTTCCTTTTCAGAGGCTCCCATTTAAGTTAGTGATAGTCAGATGATGGAGGTAAGGAAAGTTACTTAAAAAGTCATTGCAGCAGGCTTCACTAGTCTCTAGGCCCATACCTTAATTTTTTAATCAAAATTCCAACTGTCCAACATTTGTTCAACATTAGCAGTGTATACTCACATATATTTTGAAGACTTTGAAATATTCTCTGAAACTTTTGCAAAAGAATTCATAATTCTCTGCTGTGGTAAAATATAGAGAACATGATGTAGAAAGGTATTAAACACCTCCATATTCCTATGATGCTATGTTAAAGACACTTGTGGTTTAAATGCCTTTGTAGAGTAATGCTATGCTGTGGTAGATGCTGGTATTTGTTGAGTATCTGAAGAAGGAAAATAATTGACTTGGTATATAGATCCTATGACCTGTTAAAAATGCTGTTAAAAAGTTTAGGAGTGTTCACAACACAGTAATAAAGCATGGCCATATAATGCTGTTTGAAGCATTCACACTAATTTAAAAATACTGCCTTATATAATCTTTGGAATTTCTTCATCAAATTTAAACAAACAACCCCAGATCTTTGAAGTTTTCCAGAAAGTGACACAAGGATGCTGATGCAAACCAAATAATATGGTGAAATTTGTGACAGACATAGTAAAATCCTGTTTTGCTTAAATCAACAGGAGGTTTGCCTTAGTGGTTCAAGTAAGTGTGATCTGGATGACATAATAATGAGCATAGGAAATACTGTGGCATCACTGCTGGAATCTGATTCCATTTAGATGCATGTGTAATAGTCTCTTTCCAAGACAATGAGAAGTTCTTGAGAGATAAGGGCAGATAATTCTTTGTGAAAAAAAAATTCTATATATGTTTGGAAAACTATATGCATCTATTCATAGCTATTCTTACAAACTAGTCCATAATTATGAATTTATACTTGTGTATTCAAAAACTATGCGCATTTGTTCTCCAGCCTCATCTGGAATGTAGCATCAGAATATCAGTTTGTTTTTCATCTGAAAATAGGCTCTGAGCTGTTTTCATGAACCCCAGTCTTCTGACCTCTCCTTTTTCACATACTCCATTCAAGTATCTTGCCTTCACTTTTGAAATGTTGTGCATTAGCCCAGCCATACTTGATTAGTTCAGTTGTGCTGCCAGCCCAAACAATGGCCCCATCCTTTGCTGGAGATAGTTTCCAAGAAGTAGTGAGCCTCCTCTGTTAAAATCTCCACCCCTTGACTTTTCCTTTCATTTTTACTTGACTGGAAACTTCCAAGTAATGTTGGAACAGACAGTATCTTAGCCACCCTCAAATGTGATTGTGAAGGTATATCCCTATCTCATGATGTAGTAGTATGGTTACGATCGTTACAGAGGTGGAAAAGTTCATCTTTCTTTTCCCCAATTCTACCTCTAGCCTTTTTTTAATATCTCCAGTGGGAACTGAAAACAAATTTACTGCTGTGTTATTGTACTAGGAATGAATAGAATGAATAGTATTCTTCTAGTTCTTCAGTGTAGTTAATTGCTTGTAAATACCATCTTACATTTCTTCTGACTATAATCCTGTATTGCAGAGGCCATTTTTCCCCCTGGGTATTTGAAATTGCACATGATCTATCTACTCTTCAGTTATTCCACAGTATGGATAAATAAGGGCTGCTATAATCTTAACAGTAAAGTATCTATTGGTGTTCAGAGTATAAAAAAAGTTTTGCAAGCTTGAGAGGAGGAAAAGTACAGAGTGCTATAAATTACATCCTTTCTGGCATGTTCAAAAACTGCACCCAGCAGTGTGGAAAGAAAAACTCTAAAGCATCTTTGCAAGAGATTATTTGCATAAATTATTTCATATCCTTATTGCTTTAAATATTGTAACATTAAAAGACAAACTGTATGTGAATGAACCTGGCAAGTCCTCAGCTTAGAAAGAAAGTAGGAAAATCATTGCTGTTTTAAATTCCTGATTTTGTATAGCATTGAGATCGAAAGTTGCTATGATAACATAAATAAATTATTCCAATTATAACGGGAAGACATGCAGTTATTTGTTTAAGTTGTGGCCTGTTTGGCCAGCTATTTGTATTTATATTGGCTAAGTTTTTTAAGGTTGCTTGTGGAGAAACTTACTGCATTGAAAACCTTTTCTACCAAAAAACTTGTCTCCAAGTGGAGATACACTGAATGTTGGAACTGCACTGTGCTATGCTATGTCTTAAAAACTGGAACCTACCTTCTGGAATATCTAAGAAGTTTCATTCTTTTGACAATTATTAAAATGCTGAAAGAGTAATAGAGTACTGCAAGTTTAAATCAATTATTTAAATTACCATTATCAAGACTGTCTCTGAGAAATCCTTCTGTGGATATTGTTCATTCCTTATGGGTTCGTGAGGGGAATTTGTGACCAGAAAACAGGTTTCAAGCTATAAGTGCTGTTAACTTCACAGAGAACTTTCATTTTAGACCTGTGTCTTCTGTCTGATGCTTACATTATACCCTTCATCTAAATAGCTTTCAGTATTTACCCATGCCAGGATAGAAAACTGTGATGCTCCCTTTATGGATCATTTCACTGATGTTTGAAGTTTTGGCTGATAAATCCTTTTGTTTTGAAAGGCTGAAGAATTCAAACATGTTCCTCATCTTCAAACTGAAATAATCTGAAATAAATGATTTTTGCATCATAGTGAGAGTGATCTGAAATCTCTTTCTGAATTCCTATAAAGTGGCCTAATTCCTAAAGAAGCTGTTTTAGATACTGTAAGACTAATACAATTAGTAGTGCAATAAATATAACTGTTTTATGTTTCCTACACTTGGTTTAAGTGCCTTTATTTGTCTTCCTCTTAAAAATGGTGAGATAAAAGGATGAGTGCAAAGCTAACCTTTCTCTTCCTCCTGCTCAGATCTCCAGTATCTGCCGGGCCGCGGTGCACGCCGGCGTGGTACGCAGCCAGGGCGGCTACGTCGATGTGATGCCAGTTGACAAAAGAAAGGTCTATGTTGCCTCCTTTCAAAACGGGATATACTCAGAAAGGTAAAGAGCCCATCTGCACAGGCTGCACTTTGCTCCTGACCTCGATGAGGTTCTCAGTGTTGCGTTGTGTCTGTGCCTGGGGCAGTGATAGAAGGCAAACAAGGGGGGATTTACAGGGCTTGTGTAACAGCAGCTGCAGTGACTTCGGAGGAGCTGTGGCAGTGGAGTGCCTGCCTCCTCTAAGCTCATAAAACATTACCCTGAAAAGCTGCTTATGAAATAAAGTAAACCTCTTGTTGCAACTAACTCAAGATTTGATAAGAAAATTGCCTTTACTTCCTCAGGGATTTTTTAAAAATTAACATTAATGATGCAGGTTCATTGGTTCCTGATGAACTAACTGTTCATTAGTGATTTACATGGTATCGAACCAGTGATCCTGAATCTTACTTAATACTCACAAACATTAAAATTCACAATCATTTAAAAATATTTTTGATGTAATTTTTTAAATAATTTGTTGTTAGCAGTGTTTTTCTGAAAGACAAGGAGATACTGTAAAAGTTCATGTGTATTTGTGCATTGTGTGTTGATAACACATCATCATATGTTGCTGATGAAATTTGATCCCTGAAAGGGTTCTCCAGGTTCTAAAGAAAGAAAGAGAAATTACTTTTAAGAACATTGCACCACTATTTTTGACCTGTAAAGCTAAGAATGTTTCTTAGACTAAAATTTATTCTTACCTAACCAGACTATAGTCTTTCCAAGAAATCAGAGTAGGAAAAAAACCTCAAGAAGTTTCTGCAGAAAACTCATAAGTAGGAAAATACTGAGTATATTTGTCTTGTTTTTAATTGTAAGTGGGAGAATGTATTCTCTCATTCTCTCTGACCTTTCTACAAATGTGGAAGCTTGTAAAATACAGATATTCTTTGCTCAATGGATGACTTATTTTTGACTTCTTTTGACTTCTTTCTGTGATCATCCAATTGCCTTAGAGTACTTCCTCACTGATACTTTTGCTCTTCTTAAAAACCTTCTTGAGTAGAGAGGCAGACAGGAAGAATGTTGCAAATTTGATCATTATTTATATCTAATATACATCTTATATACTATCTATAAATAGAAGTTTTAAAATATGTATGAAGACACATATATTTGCATATATAAATCACAGTAAAGTAAAGTAAATATATAATCTTAGTAAAGTTTAGTAGGGCAGCAGTTTGGAAAAGAGTGCCATGCACGTTTTCTGTGGAGCAGATGATGAAATCTAATGCTGTTGCAGCCAAGCTGCTCCATTGTGCCTTTCCTTGCTTCCACCTCCATTTCCCTTTCCTTCCCAGATTATCTTCGGACAGGGTTTGCTCAAGAAAAAATAATGCACCTTTAAACAGGGCGTGCTGGTCCAACTTTTAAAGCAAAAATATATATATATTCTATCAACTTTTTATTGGAATTGGGTATTTTTGTTTCTTTTCTTTTGAAGCCAGGTACTTATCCATTCAGAAGGCATTCTCTTTGGTTTTGTTAGACATTAGATCTCTGTAGAAATTTATTCTTCATTGTATAAACAACTAACAAACAAGTGATCTCCTGGGTCTGCAAATTCTCTCCAAATACAGTGGCTAGAATAGTAAGCATAAGATTTGTGTTTTCTCTGTTTCCAAAGCCCTTTTTGTATTTTGCTTCAATTCTTTAAACCAGAATCCCTTCTCATAAAGGATTACTTGAATTTTTTAATGTTATATTTTGTTCCTATTGAGCTGTTTGAAAAAAAAATCTGAAATTTATGTCCTTTTTATTTGTAGCAACTTTAAATAAGTCCTAGATAGATAAATTTGTGAGTTGTCATAAGAAGTGCTGCAGGAATTAACTATTAAATTTTTTAAAAAGATGTTATTGGAGTGTTATGGTTTTAAAAATAACATAAGAAATATTTTTATGTTTCAGTTTACAGAATCCTCCAGGAGGCAAGGCTTTCAGAGTATTTGCCGTTGTTTGAATCTAGCAAGTAAAACATAAAACAGGCAAGTGAAACCAGAGCACTTGGAAAAGATTAATACAGGCCATTTCTTGATGATTCCTAAAATTTGTATAAAGCTGTAACATTATTGTACAGAAGATGTATACTGCTTTCCACCAAAAAGTTTAAATTGCATATAAATCTTAATGAAAAAATTTGTAAAAATAAACATGGGAGAAAAATTCATTTGAAAATCTATAATGATATATAACAATACTTTGAATCCTGTGTTAAATATTGCTATATTTTCTTAGCAGTTACTCCTATACAGTTAATTCAAAGCTCATAAATGTTCTTTGTTTTCTTCATCTGAATATATTATTATATGGTGCTTTATATATGCCACTAACAGTAACCTTAAAACCATACCACAGGGAGGCCTGAGTTTTTATTTTCAATGTATATATGAAAGTCATCCCAATATCTTGATAAAATAAATCATGCCTAAAGTAAAATTAAAACATATATAACTTTTTGATGATTTAAAGTAGCATTAGCCATGAAAGCATAAATGAACAACTAGATTGTTCTCAATTTCACACTAATCATAACAAGTACAAATACCTATTTTGAAATAAAATGAGAAATATAAGACATAGGAAGAAGCCCTGGGTCATGCTAGCATGTTTTCCTCTAAAAAAGTATTCTTAAGAGACTGGGCCATTCATGTCTATTGTTTTTAAAATAGATTAATAAAAATATTTATTGGATGCTGCTAAGCTCTTTAGTTCAAATGACCATAATTCATTATGGCCCAGTCCTTCACAGATATTCCACTGTCTTGGGATGGGTGTGTGAAACAGACATATGTAACCTTGAAAGATCTCATAAAATCTTTGTATTGAGAAGTGCAGTAACCTGAAATTAGGGAATAAGCCTGCAGTTCTGCCCAAACACATGCTTTATTTCTGCCATGTGATTCCTTCAATTGACCTAAATTGAGGTTTAGAAAAAGTGTAGAATTGCACACATACAAAAAAAATGTATGGCTGTGATCTGTACATGTTATCAGTATGCTAAACATTAATATGGGAGTAAATGTTCAAAAAAACCAAAGAAAATGGTAACAAAGGCTAACCTTGCTCCTTGTGACCTGGCAAAATACTCCTGCAGGCCAGGAAGTATAGTGGTACGAAGCCCAGTGACAATTATGTCATTTGTTGCTTCACAATTTTAAAGAATTCATTTATGGTGAACAGCTTGGTACATTAATTTTACCATATTATGGTATATGAAGAACATGTAGTGGTGATACTATGTTTCTTTCTATGAAAAGTGTATTGGTGCTTTAAGACTGAAAAGCTGTTAAACTTTATTTTTGGTATATTTTGTTTCTGTTGTTGAATTTATTTCACTTCAACTTGTAAACTTATTCATATTCTTCATATTTTAGAATACTATACTCTGCCTTCTCTTTTGCTACATGTACTACCTCATGTAGTTAGGCAAGCTTTGTTAGTTTTTTTAACCTGTTTTGAATAAAATTAATTTACATTGTAAGAATACCTTTCACAGATTTTTTTTTCTTATTTTTTTGGTCCTGATTCAAGAGAAAGAAATTAACAGCCACCCTAAATATATGTCTTTCTTTGTTTTTCTGACCTAAACATTGCAAGCAGTCATAATCTGAGATTCTAAAATTGTAAAGGCAGTTTAGACCTAAAGCTTGCACTCATTGCATCAGAAGTCTTATGGATAAATCTCATTTTTTCAAGTTGTGACCAGGGTCAAATCAGTGAGGGAGACAAAGAGTCTTTTATGCATAACCCTATTTTTTTCTGCAATTGGTGGCCATTTAAAGAAGCTTTTATATAGATTTTGCAATACTGGCACTAACCATTTTTCGGGATTGAAGCCAATGTGCAAGTAGACTTTGAGTGTGATGAGTCTCCAACTCAGTCAAAGGCTTGAGACAAACTTGCACCACCCTTTCTTAAAAGCACCAAAGCAGTAGCACAGGAAGGTCTTGCATACCTGCAGTTGGGATTATCAGAACATAAAATGCAGTAAAGCCACCCTTGAAGTTAAGGACATGCATCACTACTGAGGGAGGCTTTCCAAACATAACATTTTGACTGCAGCAGTAGGGTCCCTTTCCAAACAGGCAGGATGTGCTTCCTTGCAGCCTGGCCTTGCCATGCAGCAGCTCTCTGTGTCCCTGCCTGGCCTGTGATGCCCAGCAGGCTCCTCAGAGCCCCTGGAGGGGCTGTGGGGTGCTGTGGATGTGGGTGCTGAGCCTGGTCCATGCACAGGGCAGAGCAGAGCCTGTGGGGAGGAGAAGATCAAGGCAGCCACACCTCTGGGCATAACCCCAACTTCTTCCTAGGGGTGGGCTGGGGGATGGAGTCTTGCATGGAAACACAATTGCCACAATAAATTTCTGCCCTTTTCCTCCTTTTTTTTCCCTGGTGCCCTGTTGGGCTTTTTTTTGTTCTTTGGTGTATCTTTGCTTTCTCTTTTCTGTCGAGTCCAGCCTACACTTCCAGTCCTGAAAGTTCCTGTGCAGTGGGGCAGGGGTCTACCCTTGGGGCCATAACAAAAAAATTAGTGCTTGGTGGGAGGAGAAAGAGAGAAATCTGCAGCATTCCATGTGTGAATAATTGCTGTGAGCAGCTCTGCTAATCAACAGAGTCACAAGAATAACGTTACTCACCACCCTTTCTCCTCACATAATCCGTTGCCCAAATTTTTGGAGTTCTGTTGCTTTCCCACATGTAATGACTATCCTGTTCTTATCTAAATATTCCAGCTAACACTGGCTTTTTGAGAAATGTCCTTCTGTATTTACTGTAAGTAATGAGTCAATGAGTATACATTTCCAGAAAGCTGTAGAGTGGGAAGTACATTTTGGTATTTCTTTCTTCAGCAGAAGCAACTGTAGGCCAGATGCTCACAATAAATTCACTCAAAGCCCAGAAGAATAGCTAACAGTATTGGAAAACTTGGAAAACTTGGCTTATGAAAAAAACATACAGAAAATTCAGTTTTAGAATTCTTAAGAAGGTTTGTTTAACTGAGAAGTTTAAAAATTGTGTTCTGCACTTGAAATAAAAAAAATGGATAATCAGTAAGAGAGTAAAATGCTATTAATAATATTTAGCTTTCTTAGGGAAGACCTAGGAGTATCCAACAGGAATTATTACAACTTATACATAACAAAAATATATTAATACATTGATACTGTTAATGTATTAATACACTAATACTGTCCTAATATTTGTCATTTAGAATTTCTGAAAGGGCTAAAATTAAAAAAAAAATGTAAGCCTGCTAAATGCAGTAAGCCCCTAAACACATATATAAAGCACTAAAGGGTACATATGAACCTTTTCCCACGATCTTGTGGTATTTCCCATTAAGACTTGCTTCCTGAAGAATCTTTTCCAAAGAAGTGCATGGGAATTACTTGGAGAGGAGTCAAGCATTTGTCAAGCATAGGTCACTTGCCTGGTGAGCTGTTCAGTAAGGACCAGTTGATGTATTGCTCTGCTGTGCTGTGTCCATCCAGCCAAAGTAGCTGATTTCATAACTAAAGTGGTTGGACCCAAACAGATGGTTCTTTTAACAGTTGCTCACCATTTTGGGAGCTCTGGGAGGATACTTTGGCTTTAGGGAACTTGGGACATATAGTACTAGCTGGACATAAATTAAAGACACATAAAAAACATTTCCTAAAATGTGGATGCTGGGGAATTTTTATTAAAGGGTTCATGGATTTTGTTGTGTCTTTATTTCTGCATAGAGGACAGTGACCTAAAAATTTTACATAAGGTGATTTTAAAACCAAGCCTTAAACACAGGTTGGGATAACCTGTGTGTAAATTTACAGGTTTTTAACTGAAGAAATAGATATAAGTTTTATGTAAATGTCAAGACTGTCAGCTGTCTATGGATTCTCAGTGGATTTGAAAGAGGAAAATAACATCAGCTTTTTTTTTGCATGTATTGATAGATGTGTTCAGGATGATGCATGATGATTTACTTCATATGGCAGAGATGTAACCAAGTTACATTGACAGTGTCTTCTGTGTGGCAATTGCTTTTGAAGTATGTTTTGAATTTAGTTTAAAAGCCAGATAACCCAGATTCCTGTGAATACACAAGGGAGGGTTTATTTCCTGCAATTTCTGTAGTCATACAAAGGGCAAGATTTAGAAACGTAAATATTTGGAAGTTACAAAGATTATTCATACAGTGCAATATTCTGTTCAGAAATGTATATAAATACTGTATGAAATACTGTACTGTCACACTGCTATGGCTTAAGGGTTTTTATAGCATCTGTGGAACTCTAGGGAATTATGCAAAGAGTGAAAAGCCTGAGGATTTTTGTTTCATTTGGTGTATAATATGCATCTTAGAGAGTTTTAGATATACAAATGACAGCACACTTTAACACTCAAAAAATTGCATATGATTTTATAAAAACATGCATTGTGAATATGAGAAAAGAAGCCATGCTATTAGTCTTAGCTTTAGCCTGTCTTTGCTGTCAGAAATAAATGATGAAAATAGTATTTTATATATGGTCATTATTTATATGACCATATAAATATGGTCATATTTATTATAATTGATATTATTAATATTATTGATATTATTGATATTATTGATATTATTGATATTATTGTTAGTTGAAGCAGAAGTCCTTGACATGACAAGTGAAAATACAAGAAAATGTGATTCCTGTTCCATGTTAGCATAGGATGATAATGTGACACCTGAAATTTGCCATCAGCTGTTCAATGATCTGTGCTGTCTTGTTCATCTTAGCCTGTTTGCTGGGAGACAGATGCCTACATCGTCATACCATTATAGCATTTTTTAAAAATGAGTATTATATATATTCAGAAGCTAGCAAAGTATGCAGTCAGATCAGCTTGGTGTGATAAGGCACAGGAAAATATAAGAGATGGAAGGAGGAAAGTCAAGAACATGCAACCAAAGTTGATGCTCCTGTGTGTTACTATTTGCATCAATTACTGCAGTAATCACCCCAGTATTTCAATTCAATATCTGCCCCCAGTGCTCTATTCAATGCTGATTTTGTCTTTGCTAACAATGGGGTTAGTCTCTGAGGGTTGTCAGCAAAGCTGCTGGTTAAAGACTGAGATATGCTGGCCAAATAACACTCTCCTAGTAGGCACAAAAAAAACTTTGGTTGCCAATATCAGTAACTCTTGGCTTTTAGATCTCCAAATTCAATTTAAAACAAAGCATTTATAACAACATTAGTAATAATCTTAAAATTGATTTAATATAAAGTCTGGATATGCAGTTTAAAAAACTTTATTTGCAGTTATTTCTGAATGAATGCATTTCTATTACAATATCCATATCAAGAGTATAATCTTAGAATAAATAAGAAGGAACTTGCATTGAGATTGGCTCACATATCTGCAAGCTGAGAAACTCGTAGGACTTTGTAGTAACAACACTAATTATTTTTTAGGATCCTCAAGAAATTAAAAGTGCTAGGAGGTAGTAGGGCTTCCAAACAACATACACAGTTTGAAAAACAAGTACTTCAGTGGCTTAATTATTCACTTAGGCTTGTTTATATGCAATGCAAATAGCAAGCTGGCTCTGACTTCTTATAAATTGCTGCTACTGTACATCCCAAAGATTGGAAACAGTTGCTAAAAAAATCTCCCTGTAGTCAGTTCAGTCTTCATTCAGTATTTATCTGTTGAAATCCATCTGTTTCTTGTTGGTGGTTGTTTGCCTCCTGAAGAGCACGTCCTCTCAATAAGTATTTGTTTCATTGTGTCAGAACAACTCCAAGACCTTTGAGGCTGCAGGCTGCACTGAACTCAGAAACAGAGCAATCATTTTATGCAAAAGGACTGAGTCTCGGATTTTGGATTTAGCTCAGTTCAGTACACAAAGAAGTGCATTGTATGATTGATTTAGTGCTTACTGTACAGGAGGTGATACTCCTATTCCAGCATACCTATAATACTGAGCCAAGGAATAATTTTGTGAAATACTCTGAGCCCTTCTCTCTTATCACATAAGAGCTGCAGGGTAGAGTTGATCAGTTTGCCTTTTGAAATAACAGGAATAGGTAGACAGATGGTTTTGGTGGCTTATTAATGAAGACATGCCCTTCTGCCAGTGATTAAGGTTTATGCATATTATACCAAACATGTTCAGTGATGTGCAGGTGGTGCAGATACTGTGATTTTTTTTTTTTTTTTTTTTCTTGGCACTAATACGAAAAGGATTTAAATTTGAAAACTTCTCTGGCAGTTTTTAAAGCATTTTAAAGCAGTTTTCTAAAGTTACAAGGCAATTAATTTCTAATTTGTTGTTGTTTTGTAATATGTAAAGATTTGTCCTAGAAATAAGGAAGTCACACCTTGACTGAGATGCTGTTGCATCAACTACACAACAAAAGTATTCTTCTTTCTTCTCTGCTGAGGCTTCAATTCAATTTGTAGTTATCATTACAAGTGCTGCTGAAGTACAGGTCAATCAAACCACCTACATATACTTGAGGAAAATCATCATCTCTACCAAAGTCTCTCAGGAGACTTAAGCTGTTGTTTATCTCACATCAGTACAGCACCCAAACAGCAGCTCAGAACCACTCCTATAAAAGTGTCACTCTGTTACTCCTGAGAAGGCTAAGATTCCAACCCAGCTTCTTATTTAACATAAATCAAAGGCATGGAAAAAGGTTTAACAGGAAAGATGAGACAAATTTTGCAGTACAAGCTAGAATAGCTATCAGAGAATATGAGAGAAGCCTCTTAAGGAAAGCAGGGCACTTGGATGTACTAGGAGATGAATTTACGTGCTTGTATCACAAGATCCATGAGTAGAACTGCTGGATGCTACCATAAAACAAAGAGTAAATATTAATAAAGATTGATCTCAATACCTTAAAACTGCTTGCTATCTCAAACCAAATAACCTTTATGAAACATCTCAAAGCTCATTGGTTTATATGTTTTTAAAATCAGGCAAATACTGAGGTCAGGGGGGCTGGGAATGAGAGTTTTTCTGGAGTTCGACTGGTAAGGGGATAAGAACTTGCTGAGGTATACTGATGTACAAAAATCTGATACAAATTTTCAAGTTCACTCACAAGTACTCAAACTATCAGAAAACAGTTTTTCTACGAACATTAATCTTTCTGCCAACAAAACACTTAAATGGATATCCATTTGAGTTAAATTTCCCTGTTTTTTAGGACTGGCACAAGAAATTGATTTGCAATTAGTTTTAACAAATGTGGGTGTGAAGCCATTTAGTGCTAGCTGAAAGATGAAATAAGAAATATCCCTCATCTTTCAGAAATACTTCTTTATGGCTTGAAACTGCTTGTAAAACAGCTACAGCTCTCAGTATTCTCTGATGAAATAAAGACTATTGTGGATCTTGCACCTTTAAGAAATATTCTAAGAGTCAGGAGGTGATGGATGCCAAAGATGGGGTGGAGAGTTGTTTGTTTTATAATTTTGCCATAATAGGTTTCCCAAGTTGCTTAGATTAGTTGGCAAGTACATCTTCATGTCTTCTAATTTTATTTTAAATAATTTACAAGAAATTAAAACTGAATTTATATTCCTGTAGTCTGTTCAACTCAAAACTCTTCTCTTTGCTTGTTCTTTCCAATTTTTACTTCACCGTGTATCTCTGCCAGCTTGGTCAGTAATACTCTCCTGATATATGTATTTCTAGGCAGCAGTGTGTTAGGAGTGAAAATCCAGAGAATATGCATTGTTAAAAGGTTATAAAAATTGTAATAATACATGGGTTATCCTCACAGTGCAAGGGAAGTAATCTATTTGTGTGGCATGCAGTTTGTTTCTCCCAAAAACCAGTGTAAAGGAAGTAGCATCTTTCAACCTACTGACTAACTGATAGTGTTAGTGAAGGACTTGTTATTCAGTATAACTTCTGGGGTTGACCCCAGAGTTACAAAAAGTATCTGCACAGTTGAAGTTGCTACCCAATTCTCATAACTCATGCCTAGTGACAGAAGTGACTGTGAAATAGAGGCAGTGTCTCTCCTCCCACCTAACCCAGCTGCTTTGTGTCTCAGCAAGAGCATAAATGCCTCTTTTCCTTCCTAGTCAAAGGTGGGAGTTTCAAAAGAAGTGAAAATCTTGAGAGGCTGTCTGTGGTGGTATCGCTCTGCACAGCAGGGCTAGAGGGATGGCAGACTCCTTGCAGGGCTCTGTCACTGGAAATGCTCATGTGAAATCACAGAGAGGGGAAGAGAGAGAGGGAGGGGGAAAGGAGTCCTGCCATAGCAGGAGCGTGTACAAGGAAGCATGATAACAAAGGCATATTCAGTATTGTAATAGAAGCAACAGCAGACAGTTTTTGAGCACTGGGAAATTTAGCAAAAAGTATTATGAAGCAATCAAGCTCTTTATTGCTAGGTATAATGGTGCAAAAGTGATAAATGAGAGGTTGGATTATCTTCTTAGTTAAACTGCTATAAGTCATTTGACAGAATAATCACACCAGTATCTGTGATGATCCTTAAAAACTGGAATAAGGGTAGCTTTTCTTTCCCTAATACTAATAATCCTTCAGCTGTTAAAAAATCATGACATCATCATAAAATTTTGACTATGTTGGTGTTTCAAATGTTTTTAGTGGAAGAAGAGTCAGCATTGCCTGTTCTGAATGATGAATTGTGTTGGTATTAGGTGCTTTAGTATGAAGAGACCTTTATAAAAAGGTAGCTAATCCACTTCACTGGGACATTGGAGTGGAGCCAGATCATGGAATCATGGAATGGCTGAGGTGGGAAGGTACCTTTTGAAATTATCCAGTTCAGCCCCCCTGCTCAAGCAGGGCCACCTAGAGCTGGTTGCCAGAACCATGCCCAGAGAGTTTTTGATGTCCCCAAGGATGGGGAGTCCACAGCTTCCCTGGGCACCCTGTGCCAGTGCTCAGTCAACCTTACAGTAAAAATTTGTTTCCTGATGTTCAGAGGGAACCTCTTGTGTTTCAGTGTGTGCCCATTAACTCTGATCCTGTCACAGGCACCACTGAAAATAGTCTGGCTCTGTCCTCTTTTCAACCTTCCTTTGGGTTTTTATCAACACTGAAAAGATTCTTCTGAGCCTTCTCTTCTCCAGGCTGAACAGTCCCAGGTCTCTCAGCCATTCCTCATTGGAGAGAAGCTCCAGTGCCTTAATCATCTGTGTGGCCTCTTGTTGGGCTCTCTTTAGTATGTCCATGTCTCTCCTATGATGAGTAGCCCAGAACTGGACCCATCACTCCAGGTGAGGCTTCTCCAGGGCTGAGTAGAGGGTCAGGATCACCTCTGTCCATCTGCTGGCAACACTCTTCCTGATACAGCTTAGGAGAACACCACTGGCCTTAGCTACCAGGGCACACTGCTGGCTCATGTCCCACTTGGTGTCCACCAGGGCCCCCAGGTTCTCTTCTTCAAAGGTGCTTTCCAGCTGGGTGCTCCCCAGAATATACTGGTGCACAGAGTTGTTCCTCTTCAGCTGTAGGACTATGAAGTATGACCTGGCACTTCAGCCACTCCTCCCAGTTTGTGTCACCAGCAAACTCACTGAGAATACGCTGTCCCCCTTTGTCTAGAGTGTTAATGAAGATGTTAAGCAGATGTTGGACCCATTACAGATGCCTGGAGAACACTGGCCTCCAGTGAGACTTTGTGCCCCTGATCATGACTCTCTCATGGTGCCGCTGGTCATCCCATTTTTAATCTACCTCACTCTCTGCTCATCAAGGCTGTAATTCATTAAGCTTCTCTGCAAGGGTCTTAAGGGAAACAGTGCTGATCTACTGACAGAAAGTATCCTCTTTATGCCTTGCCTGTAGTGCTTCTTACTAGCCTGTGATTAATCTGCTCAACCAGTGGCTGCAGGATCAGGAAGTTTAATGCAGGGATTAGTAGGGATTAGTTGATGCTTTTCATTCTTTAGGTGGGGGCAGTCTACAGACACTGGCAAACACTATTCTTAATGTTCTATGTATATATAAATATATATATACACATGTGTAGTCATATTTTCATACTACTTTCCATAAAAAAACCTTTTCAGTCTCATCATATGACTATTCAAGCTAGATGTATGTCTGTGACCTTCAACTAGTCAAAAATTTCCACTATCATAGTGACCCAAATTTCCACTATCAGAAGCCCAGTATACCCACCTCAGAAAATGCCCTTTACCGAATGGAACAATAGGCTGAAAGTGATGACCAGTTTTGCTATTTCAGGTGGCTGTTACTCAGTTTTGTAATCACTGACAGACATGTTCAAACTTAAAGCATTGTGTCAATCTATTTGTGCTTCTTTGCATCAGCTAAAGGCACAACTCAGAAGAAAATGTAAAAGTGGGAAGTGTTGCAGAACCATGAGAAAAGACAAAACTCTGGAGAAAGCAAATGGTTCTTCTACTTTATATCCATAAACTAAGCATAGAGATTTGAGTGTGATGAATGAACTGATTTCAGAAAAACATTATTTGTCTGATTTCACCAGAACAGCTAAATGGGGAACAGAGGAAGTGAAACACTTTGGTTTAGAAATGTTGGGGAAACTAGCATGAATTACAGAACATTCAAAACAGTATGAAATTACTTCAGAGGGAAAAAAATACTAACAAAGAAGTGTACAGATTATTCAAAATACTTTGCTTCTCTGTCTCATGAGAATGACTGACTCTTGTTTTACTTCAAACAGCCTGAGTAGAAGAGTTTATAGTTCCATGAGGAGGCTTAATCTTAGATCTTGCTCCTTTCTCACCACTGCACACATTTCCTCAACAGACTCATACCTGTATGTCTTTTTGGGGTGCTTTGCTATGATCTAGTTGGGTGTATCTCTCTGCCAGCTTTCCTGCACAGCAAGCCTAATCTCTACTACTGTGAATAAGAATAGTACACAAAGACACAGGAAGATCTTCCAAGGTTCAATTTACTTCAACCAAGGAATGAATCAGGGGAATGGCCTCAGTGCAAGAGGCCTTTCTGCCCCAGATAAACCTTGAGCTTCCCTGCCTTCTCTTATGTGGGCTGGTCTCAAACTTGGCATGCCAAGTTTGGAGATGAAGTTACAGTTCTTTTTCCTTTCAGAAAATCTCTGTGCTTGACACAGCTGACAGCTCCCTTGATCTGTTTCTGCCACAGCATAAATGCCCTGGCATAATGAACTGGATTTATTGGTTTAAAGGACACAGATTTATTAAAAAAAGGACCGTCTAACTTTACTGTCATGTGGAAGAAGCAACTGCCTGCAATTGCCCATTGTCCCAGCTGTCTTGGAGCTGCATAGCTGAAACTCTTCTAGCCCTGAAGCTTTTTGCTTCATTTTCCACTTTGACAAACAATCTTAGTCAAGAAAAACAACACCAACATTTTTTCACAGTGATTTTTAAAAGCTCAAGCCAAAATTTTTAGCTGGTGTCAATCAGGACAGCAATCTTGACTTTAAGGAATATTTGCTAATTTACATGAGCTGATGGTGAAGTTTGGAATTCTAAAGCTACAGCCTTCAAAACCACACAGAAAATAAACACTGGCAAAGGTTTTCAAAAGGACATCAAAACTGGTTTCATAGTGTGTCACCTCCATAAATTTGTACAACAGAGCATGCGTGATTTCCTGCTCCCAGGCTCATTTCCTGGCCAACACCACAAAATGGTAACACAGGAAACAAACAAAACTGTCTTTAAATCGATGGTATTTTTAAAAAGTTACTGCTATTGAAATAAATATTTCATAAATAACTAGTTTTACAATGGATTATATCTCTTCCAGCATGAAGGTTTCAGGAAATAAAGCAGGAGAAAATTGGATTTGGTTCATGGATGGGACAGAAACTCTAGCTTGCACCATGAAGTAATTTTACTGTCATTAATTTTCTTTGACTGAAAGAGAAGCTCTTTTGGCAATCACTGCAGAGCCCCCAGTAGACAACCTATTTATGCAAGCTGAACTCAGAGCCAGAGTTTAGGCTAAGCACAGTGAAAATGATGGGTAATGCAAAAAGGTGTTTAGAGCAGTCTCATACAAACTAATAGATACTTGTTTTTATAGGTGTGTCCTGGGGAGCTAGTTCTAGATGATATTTTGCCAGGCCCCAAAATGTGCCAAATCCCATGTGAGTCCTCTGATTTTTTTTTTCCTTTGCCTCTAGTAAATATTTAGCGAGACTGAATAAGAATCTCTTTAAATTATTTTTGTGGATTTAATCTTTGCTATTATTTGGTAGAATATAGATTACATCCTATGACTATGTATAGTATTGCAGAACCCAAACCTATTCTCCTTAGCATTGCTTCTGGAACATTCAGAGTGAAAAAAACAATACCTCTTGTTTTCTGTTAATCAGGACAAAAAATCTAATGATGCAAAAGTCCTAATGAACCTGAATGAAGTAACAATGGTGGGTTTTTATTTAATAGGTACACGCATGGGCATTCATATATATTTGTTGGTACATAACCTGTACATTTATGGAAAAAAAAATCTAAAAAATCTGATTTCTGGAGTACAGGGTTAGAAAATACAAGTAGGTACCTAAAATCAGAGTAAAACAATACTTAACACACCTAGTCCTTTGAAAACTCTGTCCCTTGTAGAAATCACTAGATAAGATCAGAGGTATTTTGAAAACCTAATCATTCTAGTATGTGATTCTGGGGAAAAATAGCTACTAAATCACAAACACATTTAAACTACAATATGATATCATTTTTTTTCTTGTTTGTTTCCATCAGCCTTTTAATAAACCAATATATGTATATAAATATAGATGTATATGTAAATTTGCAGAAAATATTAAGGAGTAGGAAAAGGAAGAGAATAAGAGAAAAAGAGAAAAAAGGAACTATCTCTTTCATAGGCTGGCAGATATATTTCTGTATTAAAATAAGTGTGACAATTTTTAGCTTTCCGTTGGAATGGATAAGGTGAGCCCTTTTCTAACCACATAGCAAGTACAATGTGCTAACAATTGGCCTGGCATTTACTTGTTTGAGATCAAAAAATTTGAACACTGGAAAAATATTATACTATCATATGCCAAGGTGGTTGCCAAATTTTAGTAATATCTTATTACATGGAATACTATAATTCATATAAGCACAGTTAACATCATATTTCCCAGAATCACAGAGGCCTGAGCTCAGAAGGAATCTCTGCAGGTGTTCTGGTGCCCTGCTCAAGCAGAGCCATCTAGAACCCTGCCCAGGACCATGACAGCTTTTGAACATTTCCAAGGTTTGAGGCTCCACAACCTCTGAGGGCAACCTGTGCCTCTGCTCCATCATTTAACACAGACAAACGATGAAAAACAATATATGAAGCACACCACCACTTTCAAGGGGTGAAACCAAAAATTGTCGTGCTTGAGAAATAAGTAGGAGCTCGTGACCAGTTTTGAAGTAAAAATTACTTATTTCCTTTTCCATTACTGACTATACTCCCATGCCAACATTTGCTTTTTCTAAAATGTCATTGCTCCCACAGTCTTTTGTCCACATATTATTGTTTAGCATCCTCTATATTTGTAGGTTTCTGAAAGGGTAGTTTAAATTGCAGATGATTATTTCTATCCCCACAAGCAGTGTTTCCTTTCTATTTGAATGTATAAGCAATCCAATATTATTTTGATTTCTTGTTGCCAGACTTAGTAAAAATAAAATCAGAGCTACAAAATTTGTATGCACAGCAAAACAAGATGTGAGGTATATGAGAGTTAAAAGTGAATAGGCAAATTTGAATGAAGGTGAAATCATTTGTCAGTGGGCTAAGATGAGCCTCTAACAATGTTTGAGGGAGGAAAAGTATGCTAGGCTTTATAATAATCTCTTTACACCCCTTATAATTTTATACAGAAGAAAAATCTACAGTTTCTGCATAAACTACTACTTGTTATTGAAGAAGTTACTGAAATGAAAATTGACATTTGAATGGAACTTGGCTGGGCAAAGTTTTGTCGGCTACAACAAAACGTTTATCTTGATATATTTGAATTACTACTATCTTAATGTATTTCTCCTGCCCTTATCTGAGAATGAGATTCCTGAATTTGGCATAATTAAAATTACCTTCAATAAGTTCAAAAACAATACTTTTAAAGAAGCTAGGGCAGGGATAAGTCCATCAGGTGTGTCATTTGAAGACACACCTTCCCCCATACTGGCAAAACTGCTCCAGTTAGAAAAGGTGTCATACACTGGTGGTGGGTCAAAAGGCTGCCACTGGTGTTCTCCACTCCCTTTTATCCAATCACCTGGAAATCATCAACTTCTGGACTTTCAGATGGTTGGCCACGTGTGAGCCAGAAGATCCCTTGATCCAGGGAGCTGAGGACAGCAGAGGCTCCCTGGGGTGGCAGGGCAGGGCCTGGAAACCCATCCAGGAGGAGGGCGTTATCAGGAGGGGCATGGTGACAGTGGGCTGCAAAGTTTCTTGCTCCAGAAATTCTTGCCAGATTTCATCCCCTATGGGTCAGACCACAGGTGTAATGATCTTGAAGCTGTCTACAAAAGGATCTCAGCTGTTTCTTAGAGGTTGTGCTAAGATGGAGGACTACAAAAAGGCACTAAGCTCATGGGTAGCTGCAGCAGTTTCAAAACACATCAGTTCTAAAACTGATTTTTTTTTTCCCACCATAAGGAATTTCCTAATAAAGATTACTCAGTAAAAGTAAGTGTTTTGCTGTTGGAGATTGACTTTTCCCATTCTATCTGCTGCAACTTCTGCAGGACATAATTTTCCAACAGAAGCCCTGGAGGAGTGCTTTTGTTCTGAAACGGAACCACATATTTACCTTCTGCTATCTTCTTGTACTTCATGCAAGACTAGGAAAATTGTTCCATATGTAAATCCACACATCCTTCCTTTCTCTCTTCTTCATTCTATCTACACTCTAGCCTCCTGTGACTTATTAAAAAAAAGGAATATGACATAGAGTCAGGTTTTGCTGAATGCATTATGCTATGAGAGATGCAGTTACTTGTTGGAGTCTAAACATGTTAAGTGTTCAACCAGGCCCTTCTTCAAGAGAACCACTTACTTTAAATGTCATGTCCAGCTAGCAGAAAGGGTGGAGTTTTTTAAAGGCTTGTTGAGTTCTCCCTGAATGTAAAGTTCCTCAAAAAATTTTCATGTTCTGGTTAAAACTCCTCTAATACTGATGAAACTTCAGTAAATAGATAAAACAAACCATCAGATTGTACTGAAGAGGTGAAGTAACTGAGAGACAGATTAGACACTACTACTAGTTTTTCTTTTCCCCTCTTTAGTACTTTAACCCATAAAGTTGGAGAGTGTGCATTGACCAGGCATTTAGTTGTGTTCAGCTCTGTTGCTTTGCACTACTGAAGAAGCCAGTACTGAAAAATCACTGAAATTCCTCTTGGATGCATAGCCCTTTACAGACCCAGGGCTGTACACTAACATGGTCTTTTGGAAAGAAGAGTCAATAATATTGCCATATAAATTCATTTAGTTGTAGTAGACTTGGCTATCACCCCTGAAACATGTAATTAAGAACCATTTTTCATAAGTAAGTCTCCTTGCAGCCCAGCAAATAAGGATACTTACTGAATACTGTGCTCAGTGCCTGTTTCAGAGATCTTTTAGAGACAAATGCCAACATGCAATACCTTCTAGTGAGACCCATTCATGATATAAATTTATTTAGAAGTCATGAACCGGTTTCTTGTTTAACAGACAAGGTCTTGAGAGTTAGTTAATAGTACAACATTTACTGCCTTTAGTTCAAATATTTTTGAGCGGTCTGAGTTGGCAGTCACATTACTAAATTGGGCTTTTAAACATTAATGTGAATACTTGGGGTGGAGGCAGCTGTGGGGAGTTGCTTCTCTTAAAGATTTTAGTTAGCACTGGTTAATGGAAAAGCACCAGCTGATCCTTGCTTTTGAGCAAGACATTGAAATTACTTTAAATTATTAAGGCAGTATAAAGAATCTTATGTTTTCTACAAGAAATGTCAAAAATTACCTATTTGAATCCATATGTGAGCAATTGAGTGATTTACTCAACATTCACTGCTGTTGAGCACTAGGGGTTCTTTGTGAATTTAAATTTTTATGGTAACACAAATAAGAATAAGCAAACCTAAATAAACATTTGTTTTTCTTTGACTTTTGTCATTTATGTTTGGTTTGTATGTGTTGTGTTTGACTCCAGTAGGCAGCTAAAGCACCACACACTTACTCACTCCCCTGCAGTGGAATAAGGGACAGAATCAGAAAAGCAAAAGTGAGCAGCTTGAGGGTCAAGATAAAGACATTTTAGTGAGGACAGCAAAAGCCACATAAGCAAGCAAACCAAAAGAAGGAATTAATTCACTACCTTGGGTTCCATCAGTTATGTTGATCACTTGGGACAGGAGAGGTGATGTGTTGCCCTAAAGTTATTGGGCAACAAAACCAGCTCTGGTCAGGCCACTGCTGCTCTTGCACTGCTTCACATGGGGCACATTCTCCATCTGTGCCTACTGTGTTCTGGCCACCCAAATAATAAGCATTAGAATTTCATGAAAACCCAAAATTCCTGGCCAGGAGACAGTAGTTCTTAACCACAAGAGGTATCTTCTTTATCCATTCAAAAATGGCAAATATATACTCTGAATCTCCAAAAACGCTTTTTTGCACTTAATTATAGAGTTGATTATGGAAAAATGCTGGATCTCCAGAGACAGAGTGAATTATTTAGACAATGTGTTATGATAAATTGAACTTTTATAAAAGGAATGTTCACAAAGAGCACATCTATATTAGTGACAGAGTGCAGAGAAGGGTTATTTCTGGTGTGAATTTTCCTTATAGCTCCACTTGGAGTATTTCTGTAGACTCTGAAGAGTAATAATACTGGAGCTCTGAAGATGCACGTTTTGATGGAAACGAGGTTGAAGCCATCTACCAAAGTGCTATCTAGAATGCCCCGCTTCCAATGTGTACATAAAGTTTTTCATCAATTTTCTCATTATTCATATGTGGTATGAAATAGAACAGAACTGACAGAACCTTCCCTGCAATCAAAAATGTGGTATAGACATTTGGTCTTGAAATTGTAACAGTTCACAGGAAATAAAACCTGTTGTCTGCACCATTTGTAAAGGGAAACATCCAAAGAGTACCTGTGGGGAATTTCTCCATTTGGTTCAATTGATCATGAGTTGCTGGTACAAAGTTCCATCATACTGGACTGTTATACTACAATTGAGAGACGACTTACAAAGATAAAGTCAATTTTGGCATTAAATTACCAACCAGCAAGCAAGACAGAAGTAAGATCAAAGGAGAGTATGTTCAAGAGTCAAGATCAAAGGAGAGTATACTCCGATTATTTATTTTTGAGTGGGCTATTTGTTGTCACCTGGTAAAACAGGACTCAGTTTCTCATTACTGCAGCTCTGAAAAGTATTACAGAATCCAAGAGAATAAACTTCAGGTAAAAAAGCCTTAGGATTTGAAAAACTTTGGTTTTGTGAATGCTGCTCTGTGTAAATCATTGAAGAATACAGAAGGTACACTGTACTCATCCTCTTCCTATACTGTTTGCTGTGCTTTTAATCAGTTTTATGGAGCATCATATTTACATGTTTGTCTGCAAACTAAGAAACTTTCCCTTGGAAAGTGAAAGGCACTTTCAAAGCACACCAAAACAAAAAATGCTTCTGTGGCAAACTCTGCTTCTCTCTCTGGGGAGAATCACAGAACTGTAGAATTATTGAAGTTGGAAAAGGAGTCCATGATCATCAAGTCCAACCCTTAATGAAAGAACAAATGACACAAACCAGAAGTTACTGATAGCAGATACTAACTGTATCACTTAATGCTCAACTGGAAGATACTCAGATACAATGAGCAGGGCATCATTATAGAACCTGATTAAAACAGAACAGAAATACAATTAATCAGGTAGAATTCACATTTCTTAGATGCATAGTGGAGATGACTTAGAAAAATTGCTTATTTTGTGAATTTTGTCTAGTTTTATCTAGAAACCACTCTTGAACACTAACCATCATTGCTTATGACTCATACTTTGCCATTTAATTTTTAATAGCCTTTGTTCTTGTCAACAGCTTCATTTAGTAGCTGCCTCATTACATTTCAAATTAAAGGAGAAAGTAATTCAATTTAATGAAAGCTACTAGCACTTTGAAGTCAATATTGATGTAAAGCTGCAGGGGAAAAGTAGCTAAATTTAATAAAAGCAGCAGTTTCTAAGTAAGGCTCTGTGGCATCTATGCTCTTAAATTGTGTTATGCTTATTGTAGATGTAAAATCAAAGCTATTTTTCAAGTACACACCTGGATGCCAGCTCTGGAATAGAAAAATTCTGAACAAGGCACAGCAGTGCTGGTTTTTCTAGGTGAAGATGCTAGTTGGGATTTAGTTAATCTGTAAAACTCATATTTTATAATAATATAATTGCTAGTACAAAAAGCCAAGGTTGCCTGCAGGTGGAATTCACCCATTTAGATACCAAATGTAAAGACTGCATTGCTTGCACTACTGGTCATAATAAGCAAAACAATAATCTTTGGTCCTTTTATTGTCCCATGAACAAAGGTGAGCAGTGTTAGCAGACTTCACTTCATTGCAGTTATTGAACATTTTGATTGGAGAGGACAATCAAACCATGAAACTTTGACTTTCCCTCTTGCCCTTCTCATATTAATGAAATATATACTAAAACATCGTTGAAATCCTATTCATTCCATAAGAGAAATAAAAGGACTGCTATAAAAATGTCCCTCCATGAATCTACTTTGCCTCTTCACGTGCTGTGGCTAAGGTTAAAAGATATAACAAATATTGTGATTCAATGCGCAACACTATACAATTTTACAAAAGCAGTCTTTCACACCATTTTATGTATTTCTTTGACTATAACAAAACAGATTCTAGGGTAGGAAAGAAAAGTTATAAGAAATATATTTTTAAAACTTGTTTAAGTGCCTTTTGTGAGACTTACATTTATTACTCTGCATAACTCTCGGCATAAATCCTTACCTAGATATTACTTGGATGCCTGTTTGTATGCCTTTATATAAACAAAAAAACCAAAGCTAAAACAGGTTTTTATTTCAAAACACTTTTTCTTGTTTTTGTATGGAGACAAGGAAGAATCATTTAGTTAGTTTCATTTGCCTATTTCTGGAATTTTTATACTACCTGTTCCCTTGGAGAGTGCCTCTGCCTCTTATTTTGTATTGCCGGTAAAGACTGATAAGTTCCATTCTTAAACCACAGCAGTTGTTTTTTTTCCTGTATTCTCTAAATGGTGTGGCAAAATAAATGTATAATTAGATTTGTGCATGAAATTCATCTTTATCTACAAAAGTATGAATATCCAAAGCCACTTACCTTGTATTATCTGTTCTTCGGCTGGGCTTAAGTATTTCATTGGTCTTAGACTAATTTGGTACAGTGATAAATGTTGATGTAATTCTAAGTAATCAATTCCTTTTGTGTATCTACGCCCTCATACATATTCTCTATATAGAGAGTTAATGATATTGCCATAAATTTCATTCTTAAATAGTTTTCTGTGAGGAATATTTATATAGCAAAATGTTTAACCATGTAATAAAAAAATACTGCAATTATAAAAAAAGTGTTTAAGGATCTGGTGCATGACACGGATATCATTCTTCCCATTTTAGAACTGTCTCCACATACATATAATGGAGATACAGTGCAAAGAGTTGTAGTTAATTCTTAACTTTTTAAACAAGTTCTGGTTTATCTTTTAATAATTTTCTTAGTTTTTTTATTATTATGGGCATAAAATAATTTAAAGAAATCCCAAACCAACATGTATAGCAAGCCATACTTCTCCTACCGTGCTTGTAAACATGCTCAGTATCTCCAGTAAGAGAAATAATTACTATTTCAGTTTAAACTCTTGCAGTTACCCATATGGTGACCTATTCATCTTTACATAATTGGCTTGAGGTTAGTATTCATTTGATTTAGCCTCACACAAAGTATAGAATTTCTGTTGTCCAAAAAGATGTATTGGGCTGTATTTTTATTTCTTTAGACACTCAGAGCAACTATGTGGGGGAAAGAAACAAATTTAACATCACAAAATCTAGATTAATTGAGGAATGATGCACACGTATGTAACCACCTGAAAAGGCAGCTGAACAACTGCAAATGTGTGTTCTTAGAATATCTTTACCAATGTTTGAATAAATATGAAAGTTTGCAGGACTAGGTACACATAGGCAAAATGTGTATAAAAATATACATTTGAATTGCAAAAGATCTGTAAGCAAAAAGGGTTTAAGGCATTTATATAATGTTTGAAGTCTCCTTTACAATTGTCAGTTACCAGTTTCCCCTGCCTTAAAACAGGTTTTTTTCAATCAGTCATCAGTATCAGTCACTTGGATATCCCCATTCCTGGAATGGGGTTTGAGCAACTTGGTGTCCTTGCCCATGGCAATGGGGGTCAGAACTGGATGATCTTTTAGACTCCTCCCACTCTAAACTATTCTGTGATTCTATTTTTCTATGTTTTCTATTACACTTAGCCCATACCATTAACAGACTCCTTTAGAAGAACTGTTTGGGTATTTTTCCTCTTATTCTTCCTTCTTTATTTCAGCTAACAGAAGACAATATCTGTGGACTGCTCATCATCTATAGGAAACATTCCAAAAAGAATCAATTATTTCAAAAATTTAAAAAGCCAAATAACTTGCAAATTTTTTTAAAGATTTGATTAGGTTTTTTGTTTGTGTATTGAATGGCAAGTCATAACAGAAAGCAAAAAGAAGGGAAAAAAAGAATAAAAAAGGGGGGAGAAATTAAAAATTAAGGAATGCAAAAAGAAGAAAAAAAAATCAGTGACTATTCAAAAAATTTCTTAGTGCTCCTAATTCTGAATTTCCTCAAGATTTCCTACCTATTACATTCTGTGTCATACTTTAAAAATATCTAGCAAGTATACTTCACTAAAGTATTTTAATAATCATACCTGAGAATATCAGTAATACTACCTCGGGTTTTTTTGAGGGCAGGGAGGACAACTTCGAGATTAAAAGAAATCAAAAGGTTCTGCAAATTAGATTATTAGCAAATTGTTCATATTACAGTATGACACAGGTGGAAAGCAGAGCAGTTAGGACTAGAACCACTTTTCCTGACTCCCAGTCTATTATGCTGCTCTCCAAATCTTGGCTAGTTTTACATGCTAGTATGGGGCTTGATGCCTCTTACCAGTCACATTTGATTGAGTTTCATATTGCCCACTCAGCAATTTCAAGGAGCAAAAAAGCGCTATGTTAGTGAAGGGTTTAATTTCCATCCTTTTCCTATATTTAATCTATTTGAAAATACATTAAATAGTTGCTAATCTTTCTATATAGCTAATGCCGCTGGGAGTTTTGTTGGAAGTTTTGAAATTTTTTTTCCAATTAATTATTTTAGAAGTTGTTTATGTTTCCAAGCATAAAATATCTTCTTTCACTTTTTAATACCTTAGATGGCCTTGTTGCTATAGAGATAAAGCAATGGAGCTGATTCTTTTCAATGGATTCACTTATTTAATTCTCCATGGCAGGTGTGGCAAAGGTACATGACTGGGACAGAAACAGATTCCTCCCACTTCCTTTCTTGATCCAACAGCAGAGTAATTCAGGAAGAAATTTTCCCAAATGGGTGATCTGCCAAATGTTTCCCCTCTTCAGAAGAATATGTTGGCAAATCTTGGCTTACTCTATAATAATGTGTTCCTAATTGTTTTACTTCATAGAAAGATTTCCCTTTGTTCATGAAAAGGTGTTTGACATAGCCTGTAAGACTGTGCTCCACACTCTGCCCTGAGTGTGACTGATTAGATTTTTTTCCAGCTCCCTTAGCCCAGAACACCATCATTTTGAAATGTGTCTCATTAAAAATATTCTATTAATGCCCCAGACCTACAGAAAGGCTTTTCTGGCATAAAAGTGAGTTGCACTTAATTGTGGTGGAACTAAAATCAAACCAATTTGAGAGGCAGATAGGACAGGGACAAAAGCTTCCCAAAGTTGGCATACCTCTGTCAAAGTCTGAGGATGTAATGACAGCTGGAATTACTCAGGAATGTTAAGATAGAAACCTTAGCCTTGTGCATTTGTTCTCACACTAACGGAGGTGTCAGTTTCAGGACTTACGAAACTTAAGTTTAGTTTTAGTAACTTTCAGTATTCCTAAATTTCATAACCAAAATAGGACTCTTTGTTAGCTTTTTTCTTAGTTGTTTTTGCCTTTTCTTAGGCAATAGTAGAATCAAAAACAGTAAAATGGAAAAGGGTTTCATCAGTGAATCAAGAGGCATTGTCATACCACAGAGCATTTAAAAATTGTCTGTTGATCCTTCTATTCAATAAGGTCTTCATTGAAAGAAAGATAGTTTAGGTGATATTTGAAATAGTTAGAACTTTTGCTATTCCCAGTTGATCAGTTTTGGGAACTAGCAGATTTAAAGTAACTGCAGACTGCTTTTCACATCTATATTTGCAGGGAGAACCAACGGTTGTGCCATTTGAAACCACTGTTTGTGTTCTTCAGTCATCCGGCAAATTCCCTTCCAAACTGAGTTGGTACCATGACTTCAGTCTATCCCATTGTCTGTATTTTTCCATTCAGGATCTCCTCTAATTTATGACACAATTTAATAACCAGTCTCTATTATGAACAATAATCTTACTGTGTGCTGCCAACTGTACACAAAGTCTTACACAAGCTGTGAGCTGTTATCGCTGCATAGCTACATGCCTTCCATTAGTCATTCTATTCCCATTCAGGGAATAATCTTCAATAATAAAAACTTGCACCTTTTAGACCAGAAGACTATCAATGATTTTTACTGCTTAATTTCTTGATCATTTTATCCTACCAGATATGTGAAAGTATTTACTGCACAAAAATGCTGGACTAAAACTGTGTCCTGCATGAGGTTTAGATGGGTGTGGTGCATTATGCCACCAAGGACCCTGTGCTTATGATTAAAGTGTTTAGCACCTCCAGTTTAGGAAAACAGGGTCATACACAGCGCTCCTATAATGTAAACAAATTGCAAATGTCAGTAAAGTTATGATAGTTTATATAACCTCTGAACATATTGCATTATTTGTCTCATTAGAAGAATGGGGACTTCTCTAGATCAGTGTTGTTTTCTGCCATATTATATACAATTATACATTATATATAATATATCATAATATATTTTATATATATATAATTTTCAAGTAAATATTAATAAAAAAGCTTTCCAAAGTTAGAAACTAAGCCAAAGCTAGAAACTCAGTGATAGCTGAAAAAAAAAAAGGATGCTCTCTTGAGAAAAAGATTTGTTTGTGTTGAATGATTGCAGGTTGTTTTCATATCTAGACCAGCTGAATGTGAAGAGCTGGAAAAAGCAGAGAACTCACTATAAAGAAAGATATGAAACAGCAACTGGATTCTGTATCATTGTGTTTGTCTTTTGTGAAGGAAGACCTCAGATCTGATGTCTTGGGCACAAACTAGATAATCTTTATACTAATTGTGGATTGGATTAAATTAAACTGACAAGGATTTAGGTGTCTATATGGAGA
The DNA here is from genome assembly GCA_013400215.1 of Cisticola juncidis. Lineage (NCBI taxonomy): Eukaryota > Metazoa > Chordata > Aves > Passeriformes > Cisticolidae > Cisticola > Cisticola juncidis. Next base: position 352,384 of record VXBR01003299.1, on the reverse strand, counting down.
CTTCTGCATATCTGCCAGGTAGCACTAAGAGCAAAAGAGAACTCTTCAACATGTTTAATAAAGCCACAAAAGAGATGTAAGTCACCCCAAGTGCACACCCACTGCTTTGTTCCCAAGGAGTGTAGTCGTTCACTGTTGATGGCACCTGGGATACTTGGGGCTTCCTATGCATCCTGAAGAGGAGGTGTGGAGTCTTCTGTAACTCCTGTGTGTAATCTGACACTAATCTACCACTAATTTTATTGTAACATATTAGATAAACTATAGAAGTATTGTATGCTTGTTATATACCAAATGGTATATGCTGCTAACAGGCTGCACTATTTTTGCAGGTGTAGCTACTCTGTGGCCAGGTCACGGCCTCTAGCATTGCTCTTCCTAACAGTTGATAGGATCCTTTTAGATACTGTCTTGGCAAAATATTGGGAAAATAATTGTCCAGAGGTTATTCCCAATGAGAAGTGACAATAGGTCTTTTGAGAAGAAAGACATATAGATATAGAAAACACAGGAAAGTATTTGTATTCAGGCTGAGTTGTGCAGCGTTCCCTCAGTGCTAGAGAATTAAACCCAGGCCCATATTTAGTTTACTAAGGAAAATGCTGCATTTGTGTCTCATACCTTTGAAATCAGATTTAGATACTCATTGTGGTTGATACAATGTCATCATAGAATCAATTTCAGAATAATTAATCAGGAAAACAGACTCTGAAATCAAATCCCACCTTGGTGTCACGTTCTTCTAGTTGTTTTAGGTTATTAAGTGAAAAGCACTGAACTGACATGGAGGAAAAATCTTTGTAATGTATCAGCATATCTATATTACTGTCCAGAGGAAGGACCAGTCATCTACTCTCGGGGTTGCTGTCCCCCGAGACTCCTCGGGGTGGCCGTTCCCCGAGGCTGCTGGTTCTTCCCTCAGGGTTGCTGTTCCCTGGAGATTTCCCTGGGGTTGCTGTTCCCCAAGGTAATAAGGTTTTGCGTCTTCTCTTTGCCCCAAGTGTTTCACACCGAAGGCAGAGACGACAGAGTCCGCCAGTGCATGTTTCCAAGGTTGTTTATTCTTCATTATCTCTTAGTTTTTTTTTCTCTGCCAAGTCTCCCTGGCAGGGCACATTATCTTAGTTCTTTCTCTGCTCTCTGAGAGACATCCTCAGCAGAGCAGGGCACACGGCAGGACTGGGCGGATCAGAGATCCCCGCACCTCATGTACAGCACCCCTGACCCAACCACCGTCCGAAACGTATTTATTATTTACAAAATTTCACCAATGCCTACTACCTACGCTAACATGTCATTTCTACTCTAAACCAATCCTTGAGATCCAACTCAGCAGAAAATGGGGGACGAGAACAAGAACAAGGAACACCAGGGCCACTCCCCAATTCCTCCATCTTGTCTCTTCAACCCCATATACTAAAATCCCAGATTCTACATTTACATTCTATGATAGACTAAATACTACTTACTTTGAATTCACTCAGCTTATGATTCTTCATACAATGTGAGTATTCACTCCTATGGGTAGAGGCCAGAATCTGAGTCCTCCTGGGCTCTGTGGGAGGCTGGCTGACCCCCCTGTACAGACCCCAGACCCCCCTGTACAGCCCCCAGATTCTCCAGGGCTGTCAGAGGGATATCCTGGACTCCAACAATCTACTAGAGGATTTTGGGATAAAAATTTATCCACGTGTACTGAAAACCACTGATGCCCTTGAAGACAATTCTGTACTTCTGCCAGCTTCCATATGAAAAGCCTGTCTGAAGCTTTTAGATGCTTTAGGATTTCTGAACTGCTGTAAACAAGCAGAAGAGGATGAGTTTCTAGCTTTAATTACCTGAGAATTCATTTTTTTAAATATGAGAAAAAGAGTGTCTTGATATCAGCATTTGGTATCTTCTAAGTTGGAAAGTTTGAACATAAGGATATTTCATCTGAGCCTTTCTTATGCTTTCTTTCACTGAAAAAAATGAGTCATTATTATATATAACACAAAAAACTTATCTGGAGCTTTTGCCAAGATATAATTCTATGGAGTGCCTGTTGATTTTGCATTTAACAAATCATCCTGACAGCAACATAGTCACGGTCTGATGCAATACCATATGTATTTTAATTCAAATATTCTGCCACTTAGCTGCTTGTCTGAATACTGGACCTATTGCTAACGCATTTAGGGCCATCAGAAGAGAGCCTCGGAGTAATATTGCCAAAAAGCCTTCTAGTGAATTATAGTATTTCTAAACAAGAAATCTAGCTAGGGACACAAGCATACTTTTTCATTGAAATGGTTTTAATCTTACTCTTTGTAAACAATTGAGACATTCAAGAATTTTGACCAAGGACTTTTATCAACCCCAGTTTCACCCTTCACAGTCTATTTCTCATGAATTGTCATACAATCAAAATTTTAGCTAAAAATGCAATAAATATAATATGAATTTTCGTTGTTTACTTGTATCTTATTGCCTTAGATTACCCTTCACAGCCTTCATAAATTCACCATATAGATTAACTATATGAAACAGCTTTTCTGTTGCCATTTTATAGGCATGGCATTCAGGGTACTGTGCTGTACTTCCAGTAGAAAATCTAGCTGGCATTTGGGAATATTCCATGACTGTTTCAGAGAAGCTGGCTTGCAGCAAACCTACACTAATCTCTTGTGGAGGCTTTTAATCATCTCTCTCCCAATACATTGGATGAATGGGTTATTTGCAATAATGTTTAAGTAGTTATATTGAAATATTACAAATCCTAGTAATTAATTGAAATGTGCCCCAGGTCTGGGTAATCTTACAAGAGAATAGGAATAAAGCTGAAACAGATAGAATTTTAGTCAGTTCCTTTGAACTGTCCAAAAAAAGGCAGACATCCTGAATGAAATTCCAGCATTACAAACAGATAGATCACATCTAATCATTAATTCAGTGGGTGAGTTAGGTGTATTACAGTCGAGCTGAACTGTGAAAGAAGTTTGTGTGTTTGCTGGAAGCTTTGTTTTGTGACCTGTGATGTAGTGCCAGGCCCTGGCACGGAAGCGTGGCCCTGATGCAGGCATGCTGATGTGTTTGTACACCTAGGAGAGCAGATAGTCCCAGACAGAGACAGCTCTAACTCTGTGAATACATTTTAATGAGGGTTTATTTCATATTAACTCTGGTCAGTGACTTCAGCAATGAGAAGTATGTGTGTAATTCAGTACCCATTCTTCACTGTTTTGTCTTTATTTAAACAAATAAATAAATAAAATTCTTGTTGAAGATTATAAATCTTCTACCTATAGCAGGAAGATATAAATATATTTGTCTCTGATTTGTAAATAAAAAGCCCGAGCATCACAGTTTGTTTTGTATCACTTCAGAGAGTAATCACATTCCTTGGAAGGAAATAAGATAATCTATTTATATGTATTATATATTCTATTTCCAGTTCCATTCCTCAAAATAGTAATATTCAATGCCTATCAGGAAATATCACAAAGAAATTAGCTATTACTATTACAAGACTCTGCTAAGGACTAGTTTTTTGAAAATACTTTTATGGCTGGTCCTTAGGTAAATGTTTAACTTCTATTGTTTCAGTTGGAAATAAGAACTGTGTGTAGGTGTTAGATCTCTAAACATCATTGAGGTTGAAGGCCTTGCCTAATTTATCTAGCAAGCTCCTTGCATGGAGATGTATTTTATTCCTTGCATATGAGTTAATCACTACAACTGCATTCCTGAGCAAATTCTGAAAAACAGCTGCATGTAAAAAAAAAAAAAAATCACATGCATCCCTAGAGCATATGATTTGTGCATCATTCTTTCTCACTGATATTTTAAGAGGATCATTCTCAAACGGCTTTTCCATTCCATTTAAAATTTCTTCTTACAGACCAGATCCCATCCTAGAAAACTACTGCCAGAATGATCTTCTGGTGTCAATTAATGACAATTTGCCAGGACACACAAGGAATTTAATTTTGGTAGGTTCATTTGGGAGAAGCACTTGTAATGTGTTGTATGTGTAGCAAGTAATGGCCCTGAGGCAGTCGAGGGGAGGGAACCCAAACAACAAAACACTGAAAATTTTAAAAAAATTACTTGCTAAGAGAAGACTGTGCACAGTAAGAGCAGAGGGAGTTGAAGCAGAAACATTCCCTAAGCTGCAGAGACCAACTCTGAGTAGCTTGACACCCAATCAAATATCTTTCAGCATGGTATTAATTAGCAACTCACTTAAGTCACAATGTACATGCTAGAAGCATTACATCATCTGAACTTGGCACTGGCTGTTGAGCAAAGAGCTGTGAGGACCAGATATTATTGCATTACAACTTCTTTGAGACCTTTAATAAAATTCCAGGCATGCATTTTGCAGAGAAACTAATGGGGTTTTGCCCCCCTCTCCCCCTCCAAGTTACCCCCTCTCCTCATTAAGAACACTCTTCCAGCATACATTGAGTGTCAAGTGATGAGGGAAGTGGTAACAAGTAACTCTGCTTGCAAATACCAAATTGCTTTCCAATTTTTCTTGAAGCTGATAAAAGACTCCCACTGAAGAAAATGGGAGTTACACAAGAATCTTACACTCTCAAAGAGCAATTATTCTAGACAATGAGCAATCATAAAATTATCATTCAGCAGTGTCATGCACATACTTGCCTTTAACAAGGGCATAAATACCTTTCATTTGGTAACCTACATGTACATTACTTTTAAAACACAGACTTCAACATAACCTTTAGGTTCAAGATACTTTGCCACTAAGAATATTAATGAGTTTGTCTTCTGAAGACTTTCAAAAAAGAGTTCCAGCTTTGGAGAGGATCTATTGAAATAAAAATGAAAATGTGAAGCCTTTAGAGTAGCTTTGTTTACTCAGTTAAATTCTTCATCCTATGATCTGTTGGGTTTGATAGGAAGCATTTCAGCGTGGTATTGCATGCCTTTTTTATTTTATTTCTTTTTTCCCCCCCTCACATGAAACTCTTCTTACATTTGTTTTATCAATATAGAAGTTTGAAACTTTGTGTGGAAAAATCCATAAGGCTCATCTAGCATTTAACAGTGATGAAACTAGGAGAAAATTATTTGAAAAGTACTATTTCAAAAGCTCTGAGAAAAAAAAAAAAAAAAAGCCACACCTGACATCTGTGGAACGTAAAGTGCTATGACAGAGTTACTCAGGATTCTGGAAGGGGAAGCAATTTTCTGGAAAGTCTATAGTATAATGATGATGATGATGTGAGGATCTGCTTATGCTTTCTTTCTAAAAAAAGAGCAGCTGTGTTCAGAATCCCCATCTGTGTTGGTACTCAGTTAAGAAGTCTAACTCTGCAAAGAGATTTAGGTGAATGTGCAAATATAGTTGGAAAGACTATATCAAAGTGACTCAAGTATTGAATCATTAATGTTTGGTGTGGAATATTTTTAAAAATAAGAGGCTTGAGGTATGAGATCTGCACTGGCAGAGAGCTAAACTTAAGATCCTGAAATATTTTTGCAACTTCATTTCTTGAACCTACAAACTATTTCAAATAACTACCAAAAAAAACTGGTTCAGAATTTTGAAATTTTTGCTTGCTTATTTAATTAATTTTCTCAGTATAAAAAACTTAAACAATTTATTGTTTGAAAAGCAGTCAAAATAAGTTCTTTTTTTGTAGCTCTTGGACTCATCTAAACAAAACTCAGAAACTTTAGATGAACTAGTCTCCTTCTATGGCTCAGAAGGTATATTCCTTTAAACAGCAATTTTCAAACTCTTTAACTTTCTGGAAAGGTTATTCTCTAGGTTGAAATTCATCATGTTTATTTCAGTGTTCAGCCATTTCAGAAAGCATTGAGCCGAGTGTCATGTGGATGTGTATTATCATGTTTGAATCTCACACTGCATATTGAAGCAAATTACTCCATGCATTTATGTCAATTGGCAACCAAGTAAGTTGTTTTGGTGTTTATTCCTCTTGCTGGATTTATCTCATTTTTAACATTTTAATATTACACACACTCAAAAGAGGCACAGAATGCTTTTCTGTTTTACGTGCAATTACTCATCACAGTTTTTAAGAGCAAAGGAATTTTGTGCAAATAATATGTTAATGCAACATTAGTCATGAGATTTGTTGAGAACTTAACAGCACAAGTCAAAAACTTATCAACCAAATTATGACTGCCACAGCGATGCTAAGTTAGCACATTATGCATACATGTGAGACATAAATAAAAGAAGGGACAGTTTATAGAGATATAAAGTTCTATGTGTAAAGAAGATGATGATATTCAAAATTAGAGGTCCTGATGCATCTCTAACTTACCTTAGATTAGTTACAGCTGCTTTGGAAACTGTAATATGAAAATGTGTGATTTCTATCTGATTACATTTCCCATGATAGTGCACATAATGTGGACTATCCCCAAGATATCAGATACTGCAAACTTCTCTGAAAATGCTTTTTGATGAGTTTGTCAGCTGATGGAAGATAAATATTAATTTTCTCTGGAAAAATTATTCTGCCTAATTTTATAAACCCTAAAAAATAATCTGCCCAATTTATTTTTTTGCCATTTTACAGTAATTAAAAATTCTGCAAGATTCAGGCAAGACATTTGAACTTTCAATTATTCATCATGTAAAATGACACCAAAAATAAAGCCAGAATTTAATGCCCCATTAGAGAATATTGAGATTAATTAACAAAACGTTTTAGAGTAGCCTGCACTTCATTCCTGTTCCTACATATGCTTGCTCACTGGTTTTGATCAAAAGCAAGGTAACAAAAGCTGCTGTCTGTGCAAAGAAATTAAATGGACAATTTTTTAGAGAGATTAATGCATTTGGACTCTCTATGTGCCTCAGTGGAGCTTGTGATTAACTATGGCTTTGGCAGAGCTGTCTTCATTGAGGAATGGTGTTTCCTTGAGTGCACTTTTAGTTTCAAGGTTAGTAGGATCCACAGGAATTAACAACTGAATATATTTGAAGTGGTAATGGTCAAAGTTTTCTTATTGTGCACAATTGATGAAAAGAACCAAAAAGTCTAAAAATACACTCAGAGGTTTCCTATTTTACTTTGTCTAGTATCTAGCTTCTGAAAGATTATTGCTTTTTGGTTTTGGTTTTTTTTTGTTGTTGTTGTTTTTTTCATATTATTGGTTTCTTTAAAAAGGTCTATAAATGCAGTAATTTTGGGGAAATAATTGGGAAGGTCTTTATCCATGTGATACTTGGTTGCTAACAACAATGTGGTAATATCCTATAGGAGATGATCAGTCTTTATTATTTCTTCCTTATGGGGATTATTTGAATGACACTGGATAGGATTCTTGACTGTTGTTATTGCTGGTTTTTATTTTCACTTTTCAGTTTAGCAGCAAAAACAGGCCTGAAGGGAAAATCATTTAACCCATCCAGTTTTTGTGGTTTAAATATTTACTATGTGTCTAACCAACATTTCTTGGCTTGCTCCAGTAGTACACCAGATCCCCTAGGGCTTGTGATCCATTTACTAAACAAATCTGGGTTTGACTGTGTCGCCACCATGGTTAGATAAAACACTTTAATTGCATGACCATAGACTATTCTGAATGTAACTTCCAAATAAAAAAGTAAGTGGGATCCCAAAAGCTATAAAATATAAAATTGTGATGGAAAGATACTTAGAGTTACAACTTTTTTACAGCAATTTGTATTAAACATTAGTAAGGTTTAGCAAAAATCAAATAAATAGTAATTGAAAACACAGATACAGGACATTTTCAGTGTATGTTTCCCTTCACAGTTTTCTCAATAACTGTGTGCATGAAAAGATTTATTAAATTACAACTGGGGGTAAAAATATTTTAGCTGTGGATTTACAGTTCAGTGACATAAACGTTTGAAGAGACAGTGGAAACATGCTAACACGCTTACAGTTCTGAATGTTAGTGAAGAAAAGATGGAAAAAAAAAGTAAATAAAAAGCAGTATCAAAGGTGTATTTCTCCAGTCTCTGAAACTTTGTAGTATTGACACATTTTGATCAAGGCATATAATTTTTGTATCTTTACCTATGGTGTATCCATTCACTCTTCTTTACATGATGCATTTCCAATCATCAATATGATTTTTTCCAGCTTTGATCTATGTTATCCTGTTTGTTGGTGTACACTTACAAATAGACCAGTGATTTGAGTTATACTTTTTAAAACCTTTGAAGAATCTCAGAGTAATCCCTTTCTCTCTTATATACAGCAGATCTAGATAGAAAACAGAATTCATACCCTTATTGCTGCATAGTCAGCATGAAACCACTGAGGTCTTGAAGACATTAATTCTGCACAGTGCACTTTTTAAAAACTGTGTTGTGATAATGGTAGGGAGTTACCACTGATCACCTACCCATCTCCCACTTGTGCAGTAAATGCACCAGCAGCCTTAGTTAGACTAAAGGAGTGGATATGGATGCGGAGTGGATATTTTAATCATAAAATACCCCTTGAAAGATATTGTTGCTAGATTTTGTCCCACAATGAGGAAGTTTTTGTGAGATTGCTTTTAGTGATTATTTCCATCATTATGAATGCAATATCTGAAATATAATATTAATCACAAGATTTCAGGAATTTTGGGGATATTGGGCATATTGAACAATATTTTGAAAATGGACAGACTCCTCTCACTATGGCAGAAGTCCTTGTCTAGTCCCTTCCTAAACCAGGGTAGATTACCAGAGAAAACATTATTTTCTGGTGGAAGTACTGCAATAATTCTGAACTGGTTTTGCCTGTGTTTACTCTTCCCAGCTCGTTGACTTGTTAGTTTGTTTTTTCTCTTGTATTGTCCTATGTAATCTGTTGCATTATATCTATTACCCTTTGTTAGCAGTGAACATGGAGAAGAAGTAATTTAGTGTTTTTCTACAGTGGCCACATTTTTATTTGGGGATATTTCTTATGTCTCTCCCATGCCTTTTGCTCTCTGGCTGTATCTTTGACAATGATCTGTATTTTTCAGACAACTTATTATTCTAGAGGATTTTTTTCTGGTGCTGCAAACTGAATTCCATTTTGAGGCTCTTCTCTCTGGTGACTACATCTTCAGTTTAATGAAGTAGATTGCATTTTAAAAAGACATTATTTTATTTTAATAGAATTTGGATAACAGCTGCATCACAATAGACATGGCCCTGATGTCTCACATTCAGTGAGTAGTCCCTCTGAACTTCCTCCTGGACACTGCCTAGCTTGCTGTTTCTCATTGCATATTCCGCTGATTATTCCAGCCTTGGGGTAGCACTGGTTCTCTCACTGAACTGAATCCTGTTTTTTAAAATACACTTCTGCTGAGACAACTTAGTATTCAAATCCTGCCTTGCCAAATCATGAGAGCTGTCTGCACTTTTTTTTTTGTAAATTGAACAAATATGCTATTTCATCATCTATGTCCCTAATGAAAAATAGACCACACCCAGAGTAAACAACTGTTGGAATTATTCTGAATGTATTCTGCTGTCATGATGGTAAACTAGCAATAAACTTATTCCGATGAGTTGTTTACATCTATGCTTGTGTTGTACTTGTATAATATTCATTCTTAATTGTTAGACCTAATTTTCACTTTGTAGGACTTGTTGAGTTTCAGTTCCTGGAAGAATGCTTTTTTCTGCACCATAATTGCTTTGTATGGTTGCTATTCTAGATATTGTTCAGAATATCCCAAATGGGACAGTCTCCATGGTAGATGAGAGTTTAGCTGCATTTGTTGTGGCCACACAGGCCTGTGTGTTGAATGACTGTGCTACTTAAATTGCTCTTGCTTATTTTGTTTTCTCAGTTCCATGAGCAGGTGTGGACTATCACCTCTGAAGTGCCTTTGATCCATGTCATTTCTTCACAGAAGAAAATGACTCTGGTATATATTCCGAAATACACGTGGCAAATTTTGATATGGGTTAGATTATTCTTTAGAAAACAAATTTCTTAAAGTCTATTAATGATATATTCAGATAAGCCACTGCTAACTCACCTGACTTTAATATAGCTTGAAAAAGAAAGAAGAAAATGCTGAAGAATGTTAATTGAAGCTTGATGATTTTTTGGTAAAAGCAGAAATAATGATGTAAAATCTTCAAATATTGAAGACTGTGCTATAGGTCCTTGTGATTAAGGCTGGAAATGAATCCTTTCTTAGAGCCTGTATAATTACAAAAGCCAACTTTACACCTGGTAAAATTTTGAAAACTTTAGAGTATTAAAAAGGCAGCTCGAGAAGTTAGGACATGAGAGTAGAAGATTTTCTTTTGAAATCTGCCAAATTCTTTGTGACAAAAATTGAGGAAAATTTAGAAGCTCCAAATACAACACTAGTTACTAACTTACAGGTATATTATAAACAGAAAGATTTAGTTAATCTTGAATTTGAACTTAACATGTTGGTACCTCTCAAGAACGCAATATAATAAAATTTTGTATTTTGCTTTAACAAATAAATTTATTTGTGTATTTGTTCTTTAGGAAGAAAAAGGTTGCATATCTGGAAATGCATTCCTAATGTAGTCCAAGTAATCCTGTATCTACCTTGTACAAAGTACCTGCATATTACTCTCAGAAAAGTAGTGTTTTATAGTCACTTTGCAGTGAAGTAAATGAATGTCAAAAGGAGCCATTCTTCTAACAGTGAAGTCCATGGAATAGAAGAGAGGGAATTCACCAGTTCCAGTTTTGTTTATGCTGGCAAGCTTTGATGTAAACTCAAAATATTTTTGTTTACTTTTAGGGTCCTACAGGGCAGAATTTATGTTCTTAAATTACTTTATGCATATTTTCAAAATTTGCTCCTGAACTCTGCAAGAGGTAGGTGTGTTTGCAGTAAGGTCATTTTGAAGGTAAACGTAGCAAGTAGAAAAGTAAGACTATGTTACTGAGCTTAATGTCAAATGTGCAAAAATCTTGTTTTATTAAATTTTTATATAGCTAGGTTGTCTTCTGCTAGGTATGTCACTTTATAAGAAAGCTTTAAGCAGTCTTTCACTTTTAAGTATGAGAAAGTTATTTGAGTTTGGAAGGAAGATTACAGCACTTATTAACAAAGCCTCTTGCTACTTTGTTTTTGGGATATTCTACCATGTCTGCCTGGAAAACAGCATTTCAAGTTGTTATTTAAGCCATGCACGAAACATTGAATGGTGAATTTTTAAGAGGCTGTAAGCCTTTTTGTCTTCACTTGATCACTCATTTATAGGTTGAGAAATTTCTTTCCTACTTTAGATATGTGTAATTGATTTTTCATTTTGAGCACTTCCACATTTAATATTATACAGGTTTAGCTGACTTTAATCTCTCTATTCTGCATTGCCCAACTTTCAATGGATAAACTATCACATTGTAAAAAACTTTTCAGTGATACTAACGTCAATACTGACTGAACTCAAAAAAATTTGATATTTTTAGGCCAAGGTTTTTGGTTTTAAGCCAGAAGCCATTTGAAAACCTTCCAAGAAATCAGAAATACCAGACACTTTAAAACCCAGTGTTTCAAAGAGGAAACAAGTAACAGCAGATCGTATTTAAAATCATCTCAAAAACTGCTGTTCCCCTAGAAAAACTAGAAGAGTTTGCATATCAAAATCAGACATATAATGGGACAGTAGTATTAAATGTAGACAGGAAAACATCAATACTGTTCCATATGTAGATATTTTACTTGCTTCACTTTCGTTATAAAATAGAGTAAGTCTCTTGCATTCATGCCACATACACAATTTTTTTCCTTCATGAGTCCACATCCTACGCCTGACTGGCCAAAACTGCCACTGAAATCAGAACTGGATCCAAAACCTTTCTTTTTTCTTTTTGGCAAAAGCACAGATACAGGCATATTCCCAGTCAGGTTTATATTCCTCTTTATTATAAGGATTATCTATTCTCTTGAGCATGGTGTATTACTGGTGCAAAGTGGCCTAATTGCCATAAATAATGGGAAATGTCACCACATGATGCATCTCTGTGGATATAGGAACAGATGTGCTGTTCAGAAATCTATGGTTAAAATGTCTGTAATATGTGATTAAAGAAATATTTATTTTTCAAAAGCAAAATATTTACTCCCCACAAAAATGTTGCTCTGGTAGAGTTCACGTCTTTCAATACTTTGTGCTTTTAATAACTATGGTGAATATTGTACTATAAAGCTCCCATTAGTTAACTGTATTAGGATCACCATATTATCTTTGAAAAAATGAAAGGCACCAGAATATATTCCAAACACCTATTTAATTATTTCAGCCTTGTAGTTGCCTTTACATAGGAAATCTGCCTTCAAAAATAATGCAAAACTGAACAAAAATGTGGGTTGGACATCTTAAGACATCTAAGGTATACTTAAGACATCTAAGGGAAGTTTAGTTCTTTCCAAAAAAGATTAAAAAATCTGTTTTCAGTATTCAAATCTTTTTGCAAGATCTATGAAACAACTCAAAAGAGTTTTCACACAAATTTTCTTTAATATTCTAAAATGGATATTATTTCATCTATTGCCTGTAACAGAAAAAATCATTTGGTGTTGAAGAGTGATAGAGTTATAGAGTCTAAAACTTTGAGTTATTGAAAATAACTGGATGATTGCCATGAATTTTATAAATAGTGAACTCATGCTTATTAAGAAAAAAATGCAGTCCTTGCTTATTGATATATTTTTGGGGGTTTTCACCCATAAATAATCTTGTTACTTATGTAAGTATTTGTGTTTAAGGATGGAGCAAATAGTGGCTGATCCAACTACAATTTCTCTTGGAAATAGGTGAAAAGACAAAACTAGAAGGGGAAAGAAGATAAAAGAAGAGTTTTTATAAACAGAGAAAGAATATTGATCAGGCCTTAAGAAAAGGAAAATATTATTTTTTATTCAATGTTATTAATACCTTATCTCTGTTCTTGTAGCTGCTTTGCACAGAAATATCAAAATACAGATACTTGGTTTCTGACAATAGGAGTGAAGAGATGTGACCAAGCCATGATGGCAAATATGTTCCAAATTTGACAAGACCTAATGTAAAATAGTTATTGAGATTTATGATTCAGAGTGCTGTGTCCTAGCATTGCTGGAAACAAAAAGAGTTTTCAAGTCCTTTGCCACAATGCCTGTTAAGTTCCAAACAATGGAATTGTCTTGCTTGGCAGTCAGAAGAGACAATTTGTGTCGTCTTCGCTCAGGAATGAAATTGAATATTTCTTGCTATGAGGAGTTTTCCATTTACTCCATTGTTCAGACTGCATTGGTTCAGATGAATTGATTGTCTCTGTGGTAACAGAATCATGCCAAGGGATGACGAAAGTTAAGTCATCTGTGACTAAAACTCAGTCAGTTTTTAATACTGAGTTTCTGAAGGCATCATAACTACTGAAACACAAAGGATACACATTGAAATTCTTTATAGTACTGGCTAAAAAATTGGGATTAATCTTATTTTTATAATTTAGAATTTTTTTCATGTGGCTTTAATTTGAACCCATATGTAGGTTAGTTCCTGGATATGGATTCTCTCTTCACGGCCCAAACTTTTATTTTTACATAGCTAGATATTGGTCAAATGACCTTAAGCTTTGCACTTAGTCAAAGTATTCTGCAAAGATTGTCTTTGAATTTATCACCTCCATAGATCTGCATCATAAGCATTGACCAGCAAGGTTCAATCCACTCTTAACCAAAAGTTTAATGTATTCTTCACTTACAGTGGCTTTTTTTTTTTTGTTCTGTGTTTTCTTGCTAATGTACTATATAAGGATACTTATGTGAATGATAAAATAAACAAGAAATGCATTTTGTCCTGTAAATTTATTTACAAACAATTTATGCTGCCTAGATACAGATTTTATTTAGAAGAAGCACATCGTAGATATCTTTCTGCCGAGGAAACAGGTCTCAGGTTAGTGAATGTAAACTTTCAAAAGGCATATTTTTATTAGTTACCTTCTGTGGATCGCTTGTAGAATGCCAGAATGAAACAAACCTGCCTCTTCCCACATGGACCATTAAGACAGTGAATTCAGCATCCTCAGGATGCAGTTTTTAACCTTTAACTGCTCATTAAATGAATGCATGTTCCTGGGAAACACAAACTCTGCTGACCTCTTTAAACCTTTGTTCAGATTATAAAGACTAAATTCATTCATTCAGGAAAAATAGCATGTGACATACCAGAATAATTACAATTAACCAACACAGCATTAACTTGGATTATCTAAGACTGAAATGAATGATCTGTCTCTAGTGGGGAAATTCTCATCAAATGAAAGTGTGGTATAGATGAATAATGAATAAGAAAAAGAAATGACAATTAACGAATGAACACTAGATGAACAGAAAAATATGCTTGGTATGTGAGACAGTAAATAGTTCATTTGGGAAAATGGATGTTTGAGGATGAATATTTCTAAACAAAACCACTATCCTCCTTGTTGGAATAACCCATGTCTAAAGCAGTGATTTATCTTATTCCCATCTTGAAAATATTTTTCAGTACATTTACATTCTATTTTAGCTGAAAGTTTGTCTTTATTTTGTCTGATGATATCCTGTATTGAGATATCTCTGAAAAAGTTGTGGAGAGGGTATTTGTTATGTGGACAACTTTAATTTTGGCACAGACCAAAAATACTATTTCACTGAGACTAAAATACTTTTTTTTCCCTGTTAGATCTGATACACCAGGCACTAGGTACAGTTTTCTCCTGTGCTTGAAGAAGTGGCAACTGTGAAAAAACAAGCTCATATTTTCAGACAATCTATGGAAAAGAAGGGATTTTATGCAACAATAACACTTGATGCTTTTGCATATATTGCATTTCTTACATTTCTGTCTCTGTAAATGCTCTCCCATCAAGATAATAATACCAAAAGTGAACCTCGGCTTCACGTAGAAGTTCATGAGTTTCCCTTATTCAAAAATATGCCACTTTGGCTTTAGGGTAGGTTTAGGCTCTTCTGATTTTAAATAACTTCTCTGCTTAGCAATTGTTTATTTTACTTCTGTATTTGTAATGCTAAGAATTCCTTATTGAAAAGAAATTTTATTTGAGTCATTACTACCAGTTTTTGAATACCACTAGTGCTGACTCCTGCTAACTATGCATGGCTTATTTATGCTTATAAACTGGTTATAATTATTCTTATCATTTCTTTGAGTTGCAAACCCAAATTAAACCAAACAGCATGAAGATTCCACCTAAAAGATTTGCTTAAAAGGGAGATTTATCTCATCTCAAGCAAAGAAATGCATCACAACTGATGCAGTTGCATTCTTTGGGTCAAAACAAGGACAGCCACTGTGGGAATAGGCAGACACATATCTTTTATCAAGGAGATCTGTCCTCTGATGATGCTTTAAGTTTTAGCTTTCATATTTTCAGGTTCTGTGCTGCCTAGGGGTGTAGTTCTGAGCCTCATATTAAGTGCCAGTAAGGTCTCTTCACAGAGTAGGTAGAGAAAACAAAGGACCAAGGACAACTTTCAGCCCAACAGGAAAACAACGTTGGACTGAAGGGAGGAACAAGAAGGATGGGACCTGAAGCTGTAATTGGACAATTAAACCCTAATATATAAATGGACAAAAACTTATAAAAGTGTAGGACCCCGTGACTGGCCATCCATTTTGTGACCATTTTAAGTCCATCTGTAACTCTGGCCAGGCTCTTGCACTGCCCAAGGTGTACCCTAAAGGCCTTTCAAGAAATATCTACTTTATTCTCTAGCTCTGTCCAGTCTCTGTTCCAGGTCAGCCTTCCCAAGGCATCACTGGGACTGTGTTTGGTGACAGGACAGAGGTGGTGAATGAACAGGGGGGATCATCAGTTATTATTCCCAGGGAAGCACAGCTACTAAAGCATGTATTTACCAGGCATCCAAGGACTACTTGAATGAGCTCTACTCTGGGTCATGTGTCCAGGGCAGGGGGAAGACCATGCTGTGAAACATTCATGTTTTGGGACTAGTCTGTAGAAGAAAACAAATCCACAAAGAACTTGCCTAAGACAGGCTACCCTTGTCTGGATCACTTAGCTGCCTAGCAGCCACAGGCAGCAAGTTTGGAATTAAACAGCATGAGAAACTACGAGAGACTGGCTACTTAGGAGATACTTTTCAAATTAAAGATTCAAATAAATTTGAATTGCATAAATACTTGGAAAGGAGGTTTAGTTCAATTTGACTCTTCAGTGCTGCCAGGCTCTAGCTTGGAAGTCCTTACCCTGACTCCTTGTAGTAACTAAGGAAGGGTGACACTTCCAGGAAAAAAAATTAACATTTACTGGATTACAGGTATCCATCTGACACAGGCAATGAGCTCAACACTCACCCTCTGCTTTATTATGGTTAAAAAGTGCTATAACCATGCACCAAGTTCTCCCCAGAGCTGTGCTGTCTCTTTGCAGGGGTACAGTGCTAAGGAAGCTGGAGAATTCAGCCAATCTATCTTTAGACTGCCATCACAGGAGAGGACCTCTTATTTTCAAAGCTGAGTTATTTGAAATGCAATGAAAATAGCTATATATTGGTATAGGTAATAGGTATAAATAAGATTCTAGCCGCTCTTGAAAGTAGTGTTTTTTGACAGCTTAAATGAAGACAACATGCATGCTGTATGGTGCACCTCCTCAGTGCTGAATCAGCTTTTATCAGTTTTTGTTTAAAAAAACAGACCAGGTGCCAGCTGCTTGAGACAGACGTCATTGGGGTCTTTAGTTCAGTGGGATACAAATATACCCTAAAATTAAAACCCAGTGCTCTGTTTGTTTCTGCTGTTCGTGAAGCCTTCAATAAACTCTCAACAACACGGTCTCTCTAGTAAAGTTCCAATGTCAGCTGCTCCTGTGGCCAACTTTAGCCTGCTGTGAATGGGTTCCATTTAGTTTCCCCATCCTCTGTATACAGTAGGCTGGCCTTCTAGGAACTGTATTTTATTTTCAGCTTCAGATTATTTTCCACTGAAAATAAAAATAATTTATTCATCCTTCTGGGTTCCAGTCTTAACGTGCCTTAAAATAATATAGTATTTTGCATTTATATACTATCAACCAGAGAGCTTTTCAGGATGCAATACAGAGGTACTGCTTTACACCTCTCAGAAGAACAGCCAGTAAACTGAAAACAAAGCACTGTTTAACTGGGCACAGTTATCCTGTACAATAGTTCCACTCATTGCCTCTCACACTAGAGTGAGGTCTATGAAATCTTAAAACAAACAAGTTGTATGGAAAAATACCGAATCCTAGGGAGGAGCTAAATCTACAAAATTATGAATAAAGGGCAAGTGCTGTGATATCAACACTCAAAGCAATTCAGGTTCATATCTCAGAGTCCATCCCTGTGACCCTTATTCCTGTTGGTTTCCTCCCTTAATTATTCAACATTTAAGCATTTCTTGACTTTCCTTTTCCTGGGACAGTTTCTTTCAACTTTACACAGCCAGGTCTCTGTATCCTGTTTTCTGTAGGGCTGGTTCTTGCTTCCTAACCCTCCTTTTGAGCAAGTAAGAATTAGTATTTCCATAAAGCATTCCATTCCTTATAAGAGTGATATGTTCTCATAAGTTCTCATAGCAGATCTCACTCTTGCTTTAGCTTATGAAAAATAAATATAGAATTAGAATAATAGTTTGAGGGAGCTGGGGTAAAAAGCAGAGTACTATCTTTTTCCTGTAAAGTCTGTCTCAAATGGCAGCTACAAATTAACAGTCTCTGATATATAAAGATACACAACACATGGAAAACATAACATCACATCTCTGGCAGATGTGCACTTTTCCCACATTTTATTGTGGTTTTGCCTCAGTTCTACCATAACTGTGTTATCTCTTCAACAAAAACAATGGTGAAGTTCATAGCTTGTGTCCACACCTTGCACCACACCCTAAACAGCAGAAAGTCTTAGTGCCTGTGGGAACAGTCTCATAAATCAAGGAGACAGAAAATACTGTTTCAGTATGTGGTCTCTGGTGTTTACAGAAAGATACCTTGTGGACAGGATCATGGTGTCAGCAGGCTGTGACAGCTGGCACAATGAGAGGTGCATGGGGTTGCACTAGGATTGAGGGGCTGAGACCTGGGATGATGGAGGAAAACTCAGGAAAAAATGTGCAGGATTGTCTCCAAATTTGCTAGGGCATACCTCTAAAGTTGCTAAGGATGACTTTTGCTAGCACTGACTCCTCATCTGTCGACCAGCCCATTGCCATCCTTGTTCTTTTGCAGCCCAAAAGGCAGAGGAGGGAAAGCCAGAAGAACAGACACTGTGGCTGCCAAGCCAAATACAAATCTTTCATAGCTATAGGGTACAGTGGCAGAAATCTCTGCTGGGAGCAAAAGTAGGACCTCAGAATAAGAAGACAGATTGTTGCTGCCATGCAAGCACTTTGCAGCCCTGCACACACCACAGACGGAAAACAAGTTTTAGGAAGAGAAGCTGTTCCTGATACTGGAAGAACACTCCTGACAGGGGTAGTGAAATATGGCCATGGCAGTAAATCTAGTAAAAGGGTAGTAAAAAAACTCCTTCTTAGTCTTCTTAGTGATTAATACATGTATCTGAAAGATTAGACACCTCTGTATTGATCCTTAATCCATGTTTTCCCCTGGCCGTGACAAAAAATGCTCTCAGATGCAGAAACAAAAGTGCAGGTCATAAGTGACCAACATTATAGAAAACCACAGATTCTTTAATGATTCAAAGAACACAATGCTGACTGCAATCACTTAAACATCTTCCTGCAGCCCCCTCTTACTCTCAAGTGTACCCAAAGGTGACATGTTTCCCATGTGCTTCTGGCTCACATAATCTCTTGGCTGCAAAACCTTACCGTCTGCAATTATATTCAGTTTCATCCTTGCATAAGAAAGCCTCTTACATTGTACCTTGTCACCAACAGTCACAGAGTGAATGATCTCTGATCCCACAGTCCATTGAGAAATATACTGAAAAAAGGAGTTAATTCAGGCAATCTGTTGCATACCTGGTAAAACACTAAGAAACATAAAACCACATGACTGATTTAGACAAGCTGAATCCAAAATTGTCAGCGAGAGAGTGGTGATGAAGATGAGTGGCTTCTGCCTGACCTACATGGAGTGACTACATGCTGAACAGGGAAAGTGGTAGATGTCATTTATCTGGACTTCTGCAGAGCCCTTGAAATAGAGCCTAACAACATCCTGCTCTCTGAATGGGAGACAGATGGATTCCATTCATGGTCTGTAGGGTGGATGAGGAACTGGCCACAGGGTCACATCCAGAGGGTACTGATCAATCCCTCACTGGACATCAGAGACTCACTGGACATCAGAGACTAATGGTGTCCCTTAGGGGTCCTTACTGGGACCAGTGTTATTTATTACCTTCATTAATGATGTAGATAATAGGATGAAATGCACCCTCAGCAGATTTGCACATGACACCAAGCTGAGTGGGGAGGTTGTCACACCTGTGGGATGGGATGGCATCCAGAGGGACCTGGACAAGCTTGAGAAATGGGCCCTTGGGAATCTCATGAGATCTAACAAGGCTCCATACAAAGTGCTGCACTTGGGTTGGGGCAACCCCTGGTATCAGCACAGGCTGGGGGATGAACAGAGTGAGAGCAGCTCTGCCAAGAAGGACTTGGGGGTGCCAGTGGGTGAGAGACTGGACATGACCCGGCCATGTGCACTCACAGCTCAGAAAGCCAAATATATTCTGGCTGCATCCAAAGCAGCATGGCCAGCAGGGTGAGGGAGGGGATTCTGCCCCTCTGCTCTGCTCTGGTGAGACCCCACCTGCAGGGCTGCATCCAGGATGGACAGGAAGGACATTGACATGATCTGTTGGAGCAAGTCCAAAGGAGGGACCAAGCTGACTAGAGGAGTGGAGCACCATTCCTTTGAGGAAAGGCTGAAAAAGGTTGGTTTATTAACTATGGAAAAGAGAAGTCTTTGGGATGACCTAATTGTGGCCTTTCAGTACCTAATGGAGGCGTACAAGAAAGAGAGGGATGTTTTACAAGAACATGTAGTGACAGGGCAAGGGGGAATGGCTTCAAACTGAGAGTAGATTTAGATTAGATATTAGGAAAAAGTCCTTTAGTGTGAGGTTGGTGAAGCAGTAAAACCGGTTGCCCAGAGAAGTTGTTGATGCCCTATCCCTGGAACTGTTCCAGGCCTCACTGAGCAACCTGCTCCAGTGGAAGGTGCCCCTGCCCATAGCAGGGGAATTGGAGCTGGATGGTCTTTATGGTCCCTTCCAACTCAAGCCATTCTATGATTATATGATTGTATGAACTTCCCCATTCTTTTCAGAGTGGACACTTCCAGATGTCTTGTCCACTACTGCCAAGCCTCCCAGAGTATAGTTGAGCAGGGAGATGAGCACCGACCTCAGGCTGGCATTCTCAGCCAGTACTCAAAATTACTTTTACACAACAAGCCCAAGTTGTAGTGTAATAAAAGGATATGGAGTATCAATATTCTGAATTTAAGATCTCAAGGTAAATTTGCAAGGATTTAGCTGTAAAAATATGTATCTCTTGTAAAATTAACACAGTAAGGAGCACGGACCTGGGACTTCCCATAGTTACTAGAATTTTAACATGTCCACTCACAAAATACAGACTAGATGGGCTTGGCTTCCCAAGCCAATAAGTACCTGAACAATTCTGTCATCTATTATAATGCCTGCACCTTTCAAAAAGTATTTCCTGTACATAAGGAAAGGAAACTAATGCAAAGTGTAGAATGAAAACTATGCATCTCTTTCATCTATATCTTTCCATATGAAAAGGGTTGGCAGTAACTCTAGAATGGCTGGCTAACCTCGGAAGGTTGGTGCAACTTTGGTTGTTTACAGCATTTGGTATTGAATGATGGCATATTTTCTGTCAAATGTTTTCAACAATAAACACTTTTTCAACTCCAAAATAGGCCAAAGAAAGAAGTAGGATCACAGAATCATTTAGTTTGGAAAAGACCTCCAAGGTCCTCTATAGTCCAACTATTAAACACTAAACCATGTCCCTAGGTGCCACATCTACATGTCTTTAAAATAGCTCTGGGCGGACTGACTCAACCACCTCCCTGGGCCTCTTCCAATGTTTAAAATCCTTTAGTAAATGATTTTCCCCTGATATCCAATCTAAACCTACCTTGGAACGACTTAAAGCTGTTCTCTCGTGTTTGATTGCTTGTTCCTTATGAGAGAAGATTGATCTCCACCTCGCTATGACCTCCATTCAGGCAGTTGTAGACAGTGATAGGGTGTCTCTTGAGCCTCCTTGTCTCCAGACTAAACAACCTCAGTTTCCTCAGCTGCTCCTCACAAGAGCTGTGCTCCAGACCCTTCGCCAGTTTTATTGTTCTTTTCTAGACATACTCCAGCACTTCAATATAATTTTTTTTTTGTAACGAGGGGCCTAAAAGCACAGCACTCAACTTGTGGTCTCACCAGTGCTGAGTACAGGCAGCAATCACTTGCCTACTTGCCACGCTATTTCTGACACAAGCCAGGACGCCCTTGGCCTACTTGGCCACCTGGGCACTGCTGGCTCATGTTGTTGGCCAGCACTCCCATGTGCTTTTCCACTGGGCACTTTTCCAGCCACTCTGCTCCAAGCCTATAGAGCTGCAGAGGGCTGTTGTGACCCAAGTGCAGGATCTGCCCTTTGTCTTGTTGAACCTCATATAATTGGCCTCAGCCCATCAATTCAGCTTGTCCAGACTCTCCTCTTGTCCAGAACCTTCCTTCCCTCCAGCAGACTGACACTCCCATCCAACTTGATGTCATCTGTGAACTGACCAAGGGTGTCCCCAAACCCTTCTTCCAGTCCATTGATATTAGAGAGAACTGGCCCCAATACTGAGTTCCAGGAAGCTCCACCTGCGACCAGCTGCCAATTGAATGTAAATCCTTTCACCACCACTACTCTTTGGGCTCTCTCTTCCAGACAGTTTTTACTCAGCCAAATACTCACACAGATTGAAGTAATCAGAACAGCATGTTATATAAATGTCGTATGTAGGTTTGCTACAAAATGAAAGCAAAATAACATATTTTATATTGACAATTCCATCTCTTTCAGAGGTAAAGCCACCCCATCATCCTGCTAAAACACTCTCTTTGATGTCATGTCATCATTACCCTGTAGGAAAGTCTTCCAGTGTCAGATGACAATACAGTATTTATTCATCTGTGCTGTCTATCATTGTGATAGTTGTTTCTGTAGTACAGGAAATGAGAAAGAAAACAATATAAAGCATAAAAAAATTATGGATCATTCAGCCCATGATTATGGGGACTTCAGTGAAGAAGCATTTGCTTTTTGTAAGACCTTCTTGGCGGTCTTAATCATGTTCTCATCAATAAACTGAAAGTTCTGTGAAAGGGTGCTGTATAAAAACTATGGCTTGGATTTTTCAATTTAAATTGCTCTACCTAGATCCTACCTGTACAACATTAAAATGCTAATAAAATGAAGCTAACTGTGTGACAAAAGTCAACAATAGCAGAAATGCCAAAAGAGGAATCTGAAAAATAAAAATGAGAAAATTATATACAGGAAATTAGAGCAGCCAGCTTTTTATTTGTTTTCCAAATAATATTTTCCACTTCATGGTACCACAGTATTATTTCATGCTGTAGCCATAATTATTATTATTATTATTAATGTTGTGATAGGAAGATAAGAGAAGGAAATGACGGTAGAATAATAATGTGTCCTAACACTTGGAGAAAGATGTGGAATTCCCTTCCCTTCCCTTCCCTTCCCTTCCCTTCCCTTCCCTTC
>VXBR01003299.1:238357-329060 GCA_013400215.1 Cisticola juncidis | reverse complement strand
ACCTTCCCTTCGCTTCCCTTCCCTCATTTGTCTTCCATTCTTCCATTCACCTTCCCCCTTGCTTCCTTCTCAAGCATTTTCTTCTTCTTTTAATTTTTCCCCCTGCTCTACAAACCTTCTATAGAAGGACAAAGGTATGTCAAACAAAGGGAAGGATTTCATGCTCCAAGAGAGAATTCTTCTCTCATATGCATATTTTTCAATCAATATTCAGCATTTTCTTACCCTTTGCCTGCCAGGTGGTCTTTCTTTTTTAACCTGTTTAATCATGTATGACAGTTTATTAGATGAATACTTTTGCCTTTCCAATGAGGTACTCTGACTTCATATTTCAATCTTCATATCTCTTGTAAGATCCCTCCAGTGATTGATTAAAACAGATATATATTTATGGCCTACATAAATGATAACTTATTATAACATTCTAAAGTATCTCAAGCATGCAAAACCAAGGGTGAAATTCTGGCCTCACAACAGCAAAACTCTTATCATTTCTGAGGGGCTGACATTTCACCCCAAGGATGAAGAAAAATTATTTATGGCAGCACAGGGGAATATAACTATGAATAATTTGATGAAATTAAGATGGACTAAATTCCTATCAGTGAGATATATTATGTCAAGGATCAGTATATCAAGGGAAGTAATGGAAGATCTATAGATTCAGACATTTTAAACTAGCTTTGAAGAAGGACTGGATAGTAATGCAGTGAGCAACTTACTTAATGGATTGCTTCGTAAATTCAAACTCCCTCTGTTTCTTATAGTTCAAAGGCGCTCTTACTGCTGCCTGCTTATCCCATTTCTGTTAATTTTCCTAATAAAATAAAACTCATACTCTGTCTGATGCATTTTTGTACATGTCTGTCTGGAATTAAGTGATCAGACTAAATTCTCTTGAGAGAAAGGTTTATGGGGTTAGATATTCAAGACTTGCTATTGGCATTGTGGAAAGAGGCAGCTACATAGAACAAGACAGGATCAATTAATAGTGTTGATAAGAACCTAATAAGACAGCAGAGAATCCATACAGCAGAGAAATTCTGGATGCCAAATTTCATTTAGTCCATTGGTCACAGGGTTTTCTTTTGTTTTGTTTGGTTTTAATTCCTTTGTGTGCTGATTTCTTTAAGGACTGACATTAATAATAATAATAATAATAATAATAATATTAATAATAATAATAATAAATTAAAAGAAGCAATTCAAGAACACAAATTCAAGGTCATGTATTTAAGCTTGCAAACAAGAATTTATGCTATAAACTAGGATCTTTTGCAGTAGAAACCATACAAGAGAAGAAAGGCCCAGATGAGTCTGAGGTTATGACGACGAGAGGTAAGTGTGATGTAGAAGGGAAATATCACTCTAGGATATTATTAAACTTAATTTTAGTAGATAAATTTCTACCCTTCTCATCCAAAAAATGCCAAAAAATAATAAACCTTTGCGGAGTCCAAGACACTTCTGTGCAGTAAACACAGCAATGAATGTAAGTAATAAAATAAGTAATAATTAAGCAATAAGTTAAGAATTAAGAAATTAAGAAATAAGTAATCTCCTGTTGCAAATTAAATGCATCATTCTACTGAAAACACCTCAGAAGATTGAGTTCTGCTTATACATATCTCACAAAGGGTTTTGGCCTTCTGACTTTAGGTTTCTTTTGTATTGCCATGTATTAATATAGTGATATCAGAGGCATTTAGGGGTAAAAATCAATGAAAATGTAGAAAAAATTGCCAAGAAGCAGGCTAATTTGTTATTCACTTCTTCATGGAGTAAATGTGTCCTATCACGGAGAGAGACCACTAGCTGAAGCCATTTCGGTTTCTCATCTCTTTCCCTCAATCATCAAGAAGTGCAGTTCAGACTTTGCTTTTCCAAACATTTACAGCAAATGATATTACAAAGCCATGAAATGGTAAATCTTGGATTATATGAGGTATCACCAGGCAAGATAAGTTCACCGCTGAAATTCCTTCACTGGGTTTTCAGATCTGGCTCCTAATAAATAACAAATGCAATTTTTACCATTGCCTTTTTCTAATTCTCATGAATCAAAAATATTATTAGCAAAGAGAAGTCTTAGGGCTTGGTTTTAGGGCAGTTCTCTGTCTTACCTCAGTGCACAGACTGGGAAGCTTGAAATGAAAGCAGGAAATAGAAGCTTTCCAACAAACAAAAAGGAAGATTTTTTTCACATCTCTGGAACGCTTGGCTTGTAAAATTGTAAAGCGACTTGAGGAATGTGGAAGTGGAATGGAAAGAGAAATCTCTTGAAGTCTACAACATTCCAAGATATTGCCTTGCTTCAAAAATATTGCTTTAAGGGTCAGTAGCACTCTCTGGTACCACCAGCACATCCTTGTCCTGCTCATACCCTCCTCTGGGCTTCTGTTACTGGCCTGTATGAGAGCCAGGATGCTGAGATTAGAGTAGGTGTCTGACTTCCAACAGTCCTTGCAAATGCATTTTTGTTCCTGTTTTCCTCCTTTATCACCTCCCCAATAATTCTGATGAAGTTCATCTTGATAATTACATCTGCCTGAACACACAATAAAATGTTGTCCAAGAACACTGTGAGACCAGGAGAAAATAAAGTAATAAATAGAATAATTTAAATCAAACATTTAATCAGGAATTGGTAAGTTTTCTGATGTCCACAGTTTCATATATTTATCCACAGAGCAGTACCAGAAGAAAAATTGACCAGTAGTTTTTCAGTCCTCTTATTCTTAAAGGAATGATGAAGAGGAGACTATGAAAACTCCATACTACAGACTTTTTCTGTTGTAAAGATACAAGCAGGGCATTTTCAATACCTAGAAAACAAAGATAATTGAATCATACCAAACAAAATCTGCCTTTCTTTCTATTAAAAAACTTGAAAAAAAAAGAAAAAAAAAGAAAAAAAAAAGAAAAAAAAAGAAAAAGAAAAAGAAAAAGAAAAAGAAAAAGAAAAAGAAAAAGAAAAAGAAAAAGAAAAAGAAAAAGAAAAAAAAGAAAAAAGAAAGAAAGAAAAAGAAAAAGAAAAAGAAAAAGAAAAAGAAAAAGAAAAAGAAAAAGAAAAAGAAAAAGAAAAAGAAAAAGAAAAAGAAAAAGAAAAAGAAAAAGAAAAAGAAAAAGAAAAAGAAAAAGAAAAAGAAAAAGAAAGAAAAAAAAAAAGAAAAAAAGGTGAAACCATGAGAAAAATGGAGGATCCCACCAAGGTCAGATATTATTTATCCTGTCAGGACTATAAAGATCTCAACAATCATCAAATGTAATCTCAAGGCAAGACAGTTTTCAATCTCTAATCCTATTCCCCCTAACTACAAATAACTCAATCCTTTGCCATTGCACTTTATTATAAACTTCTGATATTAAACACAAACATATACTTCCTTTGCAGTCTTTATAATTTATACAATAAAACTGGCATTTTTAAAAAGAAAAAAAAAATGTCCTGTTTTTCATTCCTTGCATAATAACACAATAAGCAGCTGCAGGTGTTGGTCATGTCTGCTTTTGTACATGGGTCCCCACAAGCAACCTTTCAACCTCCAGAAATTCTCCTGAGCTCAGAGTGAACAGCCCATTCTGCACCAATGCAAGGAAGGTCCTGGGGAATATGACTAAGTGATGGCATAGAGCAAGATTTGAAAATAAGTTTGTTATATTCCTCAAAATAATGGTGTTTTAAAATGAGTGTCAGTAGAACCCTATCTATAAATACTTTAAGAAAAGGTAAAATTAGCAAATGAGAAGAGAGTAATACCTAGTAAATCTCTATGTGTATAAGCATGACCTTTTGTAAGCAGTAGAGACATTGGAGCGTTTCTCTTCACACGTTTCTCTCTGATTTTACAAAGATTATGAAAACCTCATTCTCCTTTCCATGAAAGTAAGGTGAAGTCTCATAGCCCACGAGTACTGAAAAATTGTCTAGGACAGCACACAGTTTTAAGTCAGAAGGAATTAGACCCTTACTCTCTCTTTTGATTCAGATACTAGTCTTTTCTCATGGCCAGGGATTTGACAATTCCTTCTGGCAATGAAGGAATTTTTTTCCGTGTCTCTTTGTTCCAGTTTCTCACGTCAGACAACTGTTGTTCTCATTTGTGTTGATTTCTTGCATCTTGTAGTTCCTCAAGGCTGACTTTTTTTTGCATGTCACATTGTCATGGTCATCATAAAAAAAGTGAATGGTGTAGGTTCAGCTTCCTGTCTGCAGTATTTCTGTCCTCCCTAATGGCTCCTACTGTTTGAGCACATCTTTGAAGTGTAAGATTTGCACGACAGAATATGCAGACTCAACATCAAGAGAATACTGTGAAGTATTTCCTATTTGAATATTTCTTTGCTGGAAATTATGTCTGGCATGCATACAATCTAGACAAAGGCTGAAAATGGAAGAGGAGGAAGGAAATTGTAAAGTAACCAATGCTTGAAAAATCTACCGAAGTCTGGATTTTTTAAACCCACACATAGAAAACATGAGATATTTGTTCCTTCATTGCTATATTGGCACCTCTGGCAACAATAACCACAGAAACCTCAGAAAATAAATGGCAAGTCTAGAATTTCTATGAATAAACTTAGTAAAAAAATCCCCAAACTATAGAGATACGTGTGTGTGTGTGTATATAGAGTCATGTTGGAAAGATACTTTGAAGTTAAAAGACAGATTTGCTACTAGACCATATGTCCCTTAACATAAAGGGACATAAACATGTCCCTTTACATAAACATGTACGTAAAACTTTAGTTGGAAGACAATCTTCATGAAAAATGATACTCCCCTTACAGAGTGAGTCCCCTGAGATCTCGATCTTATTCAAAAGCTTTAAAATCCAGATGAAGAATACTTTACTTTGACCTACTAGAGCAGTGTGTTGAGAAGAATTTCCTTATTTTGCTATATTTTGCATAAATTAGGCAGCACTATCAGGTGGGTTTTTTTACCTTTGCAGAAGGGATTTCAGATTTTCTGTTAATAAACTATCAATTCACTAAGCCATTGGTACTACTATTACTACCTACTACTACTACTATCACTACTACTACTATATTAGTGGCTATTGCCTTTGACTTACCCCAAGTAAAATTCATGTGAGAAGGAAAGATTTTGCCTGTTTAGGAATTGAATGATTTTGATTCTGTTACTAAAAAGTAATTTTTAGACAGCTGTATATGTACATATCATTTTACAAATGTGATATAAGATACATTCCTTGCCCTGAAGAGCTTACAGTCTCTAAGATCAGAAAAAGATAAACAGAGACCAGATTGAAGAAACCAATTTAGACAGAGTGTGATGTGAGGAATAAGAACAAGGTAGACACGAAGAGAAATTTCTTAAAAGAACTGTTCCTTGTGGAAGACCAGATATTATGGAAGATGGAGATGGTGATATGGATTTGGAGACCAATTCAATGCACAGTCTGAGCAGTGACACTTACTTTTATCTGAGCAAAAGGCAAAAAAAAATAGAAAGAGGAGAAGGATACAGGAGTGTAAATTAAAAAGCCTGGAAAGAGCACGGGCAGTGAGTGAAAATGGTCGACCCTGGGGATTTGGTCAGGGTCGTTTTATGTTGTGTCCATGATAACAACATATAGGGGTGTTGGGGTGTTTTTCTCTGAATATTAGCTAGGTTAGCATCACAGGGGTTTTCCATCTTGACAACAGAAACTCAGGTAAAGTGTTCCTTACAATGTGTGCTTATTTCTTTACTAGACAATTAATTTCAATCAGTGTGACTTAACTGAGGCACTACTCTAATCACAAATGTATATTTCCCTCCCATGATTGCTGGCTCTACCTTTAAAACCCATTGTTGAAGCTCCTCTTCAAGAAGGCTGAAGCCAGAAAATCGAGGTGCAGACTTTCCCCCTTCAATCCAAAGATACATGCTAGCAGTTCTAATCCTTGTTCCTGTCAGACAGCCTCTGTGCTTGGGTCCAGAACAACGACGAGCCTGAAGGATGACACACGCCAAGAATAACTTACTTTCTCCAGTGCCACACTGTGCCTCAATTCTGGTGACATCTTACCCCAAAAATGTGTTGTGCTCATATAATAGGCCCCACAGAAGGACTGGGTGAACTTTATATAATTGCTATACTTATAAGTTTTGTTGCAGTTTCATGAGCTTGGGAATAGGAGATTTACTGACAATGTGGATGATTTAACATCCCAAATGCCTAACCTGCTAGAAAATGCTAGATTTAAGCAAAAAAAAAGTGCTTTTTCATGTAGCTGGAACATAAGAAGGGTATTTGAAATATAAGTCTAGACATTTTTGCAAACTGTTAAAGAAATGTACAAGCAAAAATATTGACTTTGGAATGCAAATGGTCTTTGAAGAAAGTTAATCTGGAAATTATCTCAGGGAACAAAACTGCAATCTGCCTACACAATTACCAATTATTATTTTTTTAACCCGTTCAAGCAATACATTTAACTGCAGTACAAAGTTGAGAATGGCAACCAGGAAAGGAATTTTTATAACTAGTCTTCCTATTTAAATGCATGTTTAAGACAATTTGTTTTCCCTTTCATTTTTGGAAGCAATAGTTAAATACGACGTCCAAAACCATACTCCAGTTTGACTTTTCAGACTCACAACTGATCATATAAAATAAGAACCTGCTCAAAGCCTATGTGATTCCATCACTGGTTCTGAATATTTAACTCCTGAATCAAGCTTTTTGGGTTTTTAAAAAAACTGTTGCAGAAAACAACAATATTCCCATTTATTTTCTTTACCTATATTAGCTTAATATTTTAGCTATCAAAAGCACTTGTTTTTCTGAGAAGCCAAGCTGGAAAACACAACCTGCTAATTTTATGGGAGCTAATAATAAAGAAATATACATTTTCCAAGTACAGAACCTTTGAGATGTTTTATTCCCTGGCATCTGACTTGTGTTTTCAAATTAGCTTTGCCCAGCAAAACTAAATTCTAAAACAAAGAGAAATAATTTTAAAAAAGGATAGACATGTAATGTTTAACCTGGCTGTATTTCTTACTAGCAAGTAAATACTATTATAAAGAATTACTGTTTACATAGCTGACTCCAAAATGAAAACAAACCAACTCCTGCAAAACTGGCTGGGACACTGGTAATAGAATGATCACCACGACTCGAAAACACACAGATGCTGGTTTTTTTCAAAACAATTTGCTTTGACTTAATTTTTTTGTTTCTAATATCAGCTAATACATCATGGAATTTCTCTAGTTTGATGTTCAGTTTTTAGCAAAACAAAATGCCTTCAAAAAAGACAGTACCTCAAGGCTTGCAGGATTTGCATGGTCTTCATGCAAACTGCTGGGGTAGACAAACTATGTCACAAAATGGATTCTTCTTCTGTCAGATTGGTGGAACTGTTTGTTCAGGAGTGACTGTAAAAGCAAACATCACATCCATCCCAACAAGGACACAGTAGGCTCTTCTCAAATCTACTTCTCATGGCAAGACTGCTTGAATTGTCTAAAAGATTTCGTTGCTAAAGGGTTACAGGCTGTGCTGCAGTAGCATAACTTGATCTTTTATCCAGAGGCTGATTCTGGGCATACCCAGGCCAATGCAGCACTTGAGACGCTGTGTCACAGTCACAAGGGACATAAATCTGCAAAGACCTGCCTCTTTACTGGTTGTGATAGGCATTAAAAGTCACACATCACTGCTGTTTTAACTTTGGAAAAATCTGGAGCAAGACACCGACTGCAAGCCAGTCACAGTCACACTGAATTACACACGCAGGAACAGGACAGGAGCTGGTTAGGCTGCCCTTGGGAAAGAATATCCCTTTCCAGTGTGTGTAGCTATCATCTGTAGTCATGACTGAATAAGCCTATAAATAACAGTAATATGATAAACTGTAACAACAAATCCAATAATGTATGTCTTCAAATTATATAGCTGAATAGTGTTTATTTTGTATTACAAATTATACATAGTATAGTACTTATTTTGTATCCTGAAGTGCATAGGCAGTCTACTGAAAGCAAGAGGAGGAAAGTGATTCTGTCCTTTTCTGAACTAACTGTTAAGGCCACACCCAGAGTACTGTGGCCCCTCTCCAGCACAAGAGAGGCCTGGACATGCTGGAGAAAGTTCAGAGGTTAGCCAAAAATGTGAGCAATGTGCTGAGCTTCTTCTGTGTAAGAACAGGCTGAGGGAACTGGGTCTGGAGAACTGAAGGCTCAGAAGGGACCTTTTCAGCTTGTATAAATACTTGAAGGAAGGGAGAAAAGAAGATGCAGTCTATTATCAGTGGTGCCCAGTAGACCAGGACTACAGGCAATGGGTACACACTGAAACAGAAAATTCTGCCTAAGTGTAGGAAAACACATTTTACCTTGAAATGGTTGAAAACTGTCAAAAGTTTCCCAGAGAGTTTGTGGAGTCTGCATCCTTGGAGATATCAAAAACATATCTGTACATGGTTCTGTAGGTTCAGGAACTGGAGTCAATTGGATATATCTATAAGAATAAATTGAATGCTTCACATAGCTCTCCTTGACACTATATTTAGCAAGCACAGGATACTCTTTTTTTTTTTTATTAAAATCACAATATCTTTAGTAGGTCAGCCACATTCAAAATATCCCTTAGTAATGTTTTTGACCCATAGAGACCCTTACCTTTATTGCAAATTTCTTTGAAGAGTGCCTGTTGGCCAAGATCAAAAGAGTATGCAAACACTACAATGGTTGTAAACATTCCACAATACAGGCATCTGGGATAAAGGGCTCTGCAAACCAACAGAAGACAGTTATTTAATGAATATTTCAATTAATGATTTCAAGTCATCTAAGTCAATATAAACATTAAGCAAATAGAAACATTAAACAAAGTTCCAATGTTTGTGAAGATGTATGCCAGAAGAAGTCTGTTTATTGCTTCTTGAATATCCAGACCTCCTTGAAACTAAGACACTGAAAGAAGAATATAAATGGGAGATCTGTGCCTGCAGATATAATTAAGTTTGCTTTAATGTTCTGTAAAGAATTTCTTCACTGTATTCACCAGTCTTTGGTGTCACCTTATTATCTTCATTGAATCAGAACTGTCCCAAGACAAAAGAAAAAAATATCCTCCTAGTAGGAAAGTACTAGGACTGTTGTTGCTTTTACACAAGCTTTTCTTTTTCATTGAAAGATTCAATGGTTGTCACAGGAAGGCAGAAAATCTGGAAATAACTCCAACACACAAAATCTCTCAAGAGTATAAAATGCAGACTGAGATGCGGATGCTAAATCAAAGCTAAATAGCTGCTGAAATAACAATGCATAATTTCCCCCAGTTTTCTAAAGGCAGACACAGTATAATTTGTAAAGGTACTTCAGATACACACTAGAGACCCAAAGATGATCATGGGAAAATGCAAGCAGAGAGTAGAAAAATAATTCCCCTTGAATGACCAAAAGATTTAAACAATTAATTATTTATCAGCAAATCTAAATCAGGAATTCTTAAATTTTCTGAAACACAGCCACAGTCAACCCTCTGCATCTGCTGTAAAACGTGAAGTGACACATGACTCTAGGTAAGACCTGAGGGGAAAGCATGCTTGTCTTAATCCAATCTTGGAGAGGAAATTCCATTCCTATTCTCGCTGTGGTGAAGACAGGGAAGAATGGCCTATGGCCTATGCTTATGAACCATAATGAAACCATCACTAACAAAATGCTGAGCTATTCCTATGGGCCACCTCAGAAAAACACAAAGCTACTGAGGTCTGTACTGTAGTTTGAGACTTGTCATGCAGATTTGATAGGCTTCAAGAGATTGCCAGGTGTTGTTCCTGCCCAGAATTAACTCAAAATTAACATCTAAGGCACTGGCAACTTATCTTTCTTCATTATACACTTCATACCCTCCTAGATTCACAAGAGGTTCATCAAAGCTTAACAAGGGGAATAGGTCAAATGCTCAGCAAATATGAGAAATAGATGAACTGTGTATGATGCTTGAAGCAGGGAATTTAAGCTTTCAATTTTGTTCATGTGAAGTAAAATTGAAACATATTGAAAATGGAAACCATTATATTTTAGAGGCTCTATGCTGCAGACACTGTACTTCTAGAACTTTTTTAAGTTTGCGGCTTAGTTTTCATGAGTTTTTTAATAGCAACCCAGAGAAATTAACATTAGAATTAGCTTAACCTGGAGGAAACCTCAATTGAATCTAAAACTATACATTGTGTATTGCTGTGTTGCATTTAAAATCTTTATGTGTGAATGCATTCTGATATTTCCTGTTCTAGGTATTGAAGACAAAAATGGTGTATAAAGTAAAATTCAGAGTGGATAAAATCTGTTTCCTAAATTATTCATACTAGTACTAGTACACAATTAATTTCACTCAAGATACTTTTGTTCCAAATGGAAAGCCATATCTTTCAGCATATTCCTGTGTTACTTTGTGATCTAAATTCCTGTGTGATGCTTTGTGCTAAACTAATTTGCCTAACATAAAGATGTATAGGTGTTTGTTCCCTGCATTTGCTGCAATTATTTATCCTTTATAGCATTAAAAAATTGAAGGAAGAAAAACATGGCAGCACTGTCTTGTATTCTAGGTGTAAGCAAGTCATTTTACCACATAATTTGTTTTTGGAAATCTCATTTTTCACTCAAACATATCAATGACACACATTGAACTACTTGATTAATCAAGCTTTAAGTGATTCAATGCTGTAACTGAAACAAGCAGTTACCTTCAGTTTTAACCAGGCAGGAACTTGATCCACACTTTCTAAGGATAAGGTCTGAGCAGTTTCTTTTTCCATCCTTTTCCAGGTCAGACACAGTCATTTGAGGGAAAACAGAACCCAAACATCTTCCCTTCCAATTGCTGTGCAGACAGATTTCCATCTTCTATGTCATTTTACAGTGACATTTCAAGCATTAGCTACTGGGACCAAAATTTTATTTTGATTTTATTTCAGCTGTTTTTGCAGTTGTTTCAGTCTCTGTGGGTGCTGCATTTCTAGCTTACCAGGCTGCCTGTGGAATATATGAGCAGCTGAGGCACAAAAAAGGAATGTGTGTTCCTTCTTCCTTTGTAAGATGCAGAAAAAATAAATCTGCAGAATCCCAAGCATCTAGGAGTGGTTGTTGCTCACCAACCACACCAGGACACAAAACTCCTTAGTGTTCCACTGTCTTCAAAAGTCTTCTGCAGATAACAGGGATCATTTCCTCATTAGATTTAACATTCTATTCTAAGGTTACATCAACTAAACCTGAGTTATGAACTACAGAGCTGGTAATTCAGGGGTGTTATTTTGGACCAAGTTTACAGGACGCAAGGCTCTGCAATAAATAATGTCTTTGAAGAGTATGGAAAAACTGATACCTAAGTTAATCCTGTCGGAAACAGTGAGGAAACTGAGATTTTTGGCAAACCTTTTCTTTAAGTTTCAGGAATACTGGCATCCCCTGCTGTCTGAAGAAACCAAGACTATTCTGAGAAGCTCTGACCTTTGCTGTGTATATTGTGCCTTGTTCAAGCACACAACCAGATTTCCTTCAGTCATCCAGCATAACTTTTTCCAGGTTCTTGAGAATTCAAATCATTACTTTACTATATTCATACAAAACTGTGCTGAAAATATGCAAGCACAGACTGGCTGTGTCTAGAATGGCTTATGTGGATGGTTGTCCTGAGACAGGTTTCTCATTTCTTTGGCAAAGCTATTAACAGGAGGAGACTAATGCTCTCTGTTACAGTGAAGAACACTTCTATTGTTGATTTAAATAATAACATTTAATAAATTAAATCTTTGAAAGAAAACTCCTTTTACAGAAAGTGGCCAGGATGATAATGTAGTAGTTTTCTAGTTTGGCTATTGGCTTACTGGAACCAGATTTTAGGAAGTTATGGTTAGTAAGAACTACTCTGACCTGGTTATGTAATCCTGGTCCATCATGAAAGATCTCCCTCTTTCAAAAACCTGCTATCTACTAAGAAATGACATCAAATTAAGTGGCATAAATCTATTAAATGTTATAAACTCTGAGATTTTTAGTTATTTCATTGACAGTGTGACTGAAGAGATGAAAACAGTAAACCTCAAAAAGAGTTTTCATGAACAGATTGTCTTACCTTACAGAAAATCAGCTTGTTTTTGAGGCAGATTGTGGAAAACATGTTTAGAATGTTATTCTTCCAAACAAAGAGTTAAGAACATTTCTCAGGAAAAGGTTTTGAGGGATATTTTTTGGAACCTTAATGTGTGCTTCTAAATAACCTCTGAAAAATTGGTTTTGAGAGACTACGTAAAGATTACTTGAAAAATGCATTCACTTAAAATGAACCATGAGGGTATTGCCTTGCTGGGAATAGTCTGCAATAGTTGTGAGAGTTGGAAACTGTTCCCTGATGGGTGTAATACTCTCTGTGCTCCACCCAGAGCAGTTCCATATGACTTTCTTTATCTATACCACACAACGTACTACTGTACAGTAGTGATGGCTCAGGAGTTGGAAACTGAGCACAGACTCATGAACACTCTGCCTTTGGTCCCTGAGAATCTTATGCTGCAGAATGGAAGAATTTTATTTTTTTCAATTCAGTGTTATGAAAATGTGGGTATTTTACATAGGGGACAAGAGTGCTACAGATGGAAAAATGTCATGAAAATTGGAATATATGTTCTTAACTACAAATATTTGGTCTAAATTTCAACAAACAAACTCAGAATTTCTCTTATTTACACAGAGAGTTGCTTCAGACTCTGGCATCCTAAAAACAAAATGATATGTTGGTCCCTACCTCTTTTCCTCTGTATCTAGCACATCTACACCTAGTTATTGTGAAGAAAATTAACTCTAGTGCCAAAACCAGCACAGTTATTCTGAATGAGACCGTTAATTGACCTGAATGATATTTGTCCACTCTCAAGAAGTAAAAATATCATCTGCTTCAGTTATATCTTATTTTAAAGGCAATTCATACTGGCTATATGTTGTCTGACCCTGCTGCCCAGCATAATAGAAAAAAAATACTTTCAGTTACTAGAAAAATTGTTTTCCTGACTGATGAATTCACAGAGTTTCTGGAAGGAGATTTTATTTTCAAAATAAGACCACATTTTGCTTTCCTTAAAAGTTTGTTGGAAATCTCTCTTCCTGCCCAGCTTTCCTTATTTTGCTTTTGGAAGGCCTTTCTTGATAGTCTTGTCTCTTATCTCTGCAAAATATAATATCTGGAATCTTTACTAAAATTTCTGTCCCTGTCAGAGTCTCTTTGTTTCCTGTGGCAGTTTTGTTGTAAAGTAGCTGTTGTTCCAATAATTCTGACTGCCAGGACTTCTTTCTCAGATTTAGGGCAAAACGCCAGTTGCAAAGTCCTAATTGCTCTGATTAAAGAAGATGTAATTTTTTCCCTCCTCAATGGCATCAAAACAAAAAGCTCTCAACATACAAAAGTATGAGAGATCAGATGTTCTTTTCTGTAATACAAAAAAAAAAACCTTGCACATAAAAATCAGTTCTATTATCAGGTGTTTTTAATGAATTTAATGAGAAAAATGGCAGTACATGTGAAATAGAAATGTATGCAACACACCCAAAGGATGTCATACCAAGTCAGCTGTATGGCTTGATAAAATTTATCTTTGATAAAATTTGACTTTTTATAAAAGAACAATGCTGACAACTTAAGTTCTCTGGGGATCATGTGAAGTATTCAAAGGGAATTGATTAAACTAGAGAAACTGAGGATTAGCACAAGAACTGTAATACTTTGAATCATCAATGAAGTGCATTTGAAAAAGTTCAGTCATCATACTAAGATATTTTCAAAATAATTCCAACAGAGTGGGACAATATGAATATCAGTATGCAAATCATAAGAGACAAAGATCTAGAGTTCTGATCACTGACATTCAGAAAGATGAACCTGGGTTTAAAGAGGTGCAGAGAGGAAATTCATAATCAGGATTATGTGATGACTTGGCCTGAAATATGAACAAAGCAGACAAAGAAGTAGATGAAAAATATTGTAGAAAGCAATTTATACCCATTCAGGTATAATAAATGCAGAGAGAGTATGTGGGAAATCACTTTAAAAGATTTTGTTTTTAAGGGAAATGGAAGCATTAGTACATTCCTGCATCATTGCAACAAACTTTGTCCTGCTATCAGACCTTGTTGGGTTACTGATCCATAACCAAAAGAAACACAATACATCAGAATGTGGAACAAGACTATCTCCTTAGCTGAAGTATTTGGTAGCACTGGTAGGTGACACTGAGCTCCTCACGACAGAATCATACATCAAGTTTGTATGGCTCAAGTTGAAGCAATAAAGATAAATAGGCTCTCTGTTCCTAACAGCTGTTAGCTCCAGTGAGACTAAACTACACCTGTCATTAAATTATTACCGTCACTGCCCTGAAGCTGAAAAGTAGACATTTATGCTGATTATTGTAGGGAGACATATTATTTTAGGCTATTAAACAGAATGCTTAATCCATCATTCAAAATATTTCTTAGTTATTGAAGATCCTTATGCAATCTACCATCAAATGTTATCTACCAGTATGGGAGCTGTGAATAAACTTGTTACTTTAAAAAAATGGAAACTTCCTAGGTTCTGCACATTAGCTTTGATATCTGTGAGCATGAGTTTATTTTAGAGTAAAACAACATGATGCCTGCAGACATTATCAGAGGAGACCTCTGAAAAACAGTAAGAGAAATTCTTTTGTAACACACCTTTACACAGACTGGGTATGGTCCTCCTGGTCCTTGAAACAAGAACTTGCTGTGTCCAAGGGCTTCTTGTCAGGCACATGTGCTGTTTTGTTACTTCTGTCAAGCAAAGATTCATCAGTGCTGGATACAGTAAAATATTTAACCCTGAATGCATATTTTTTAAAAAACCTTAATATGGTATATTCACTTAGTATTCAATAGTAGCACAATTTTAAAATGTCAGAATGTCTACTACCATGGTATCTATTGTTTTTCTCCTTTGAAAATATTATTAGTTAGTAGTATTGCTTCTGAGTTTAAGTTTAGAAGCCTTATATGAAGTGTATGGTGTTATTTGTGTAGATAGTATAATCACTGTGACTAGAACATAGCAAGGTTCACCATTCTGAATAGGAAACTGAGGCCAGGAGCATGACATAGCACCATAAATAATTCTCATAGTGTATTTTTGACTCATCTTTTTAACTATCCACTTTAATATGTATTCCAGGACAAATAAATCCAGTGAAATGACTAAAGTATAAAGTAAGTAACGTATCTTTTAAAAAATGAACTTAAGTATTAATTGGGAAAATACTCTAAGGAGCAGAGGGAGGATTAATCAGAAGACATTGAATAGCACTTGATAACCTGCCATGTGATGTGATCTATCAGCTCAACATTCTAGCCATCAACAGATGACTATAGAGCACAGTTTGAGACTTCCAGCCAGCCACTGGCTCTTAACACACACCAGTGCACGAGGGAGAAGCACTTGAAGATTTTTTTTCTCAGTTCCCAGAAATGACAGATAAAGTGGTGTCAATTGGTATGAGAGTGAGCCTTCACCAGCTGAGGAGTGGGTCACCATACTTTGACTTGAAACAATTCTGAATATCTGTATGCTGCAGGCTATAGAGGCCTGTACATAGTTGTTGTATTTTTTTTTTTTTTGCCATCTTTAACATAAAAAGAATTAATTTCACAAATAATTATTTATTCCAAAGAAGAATAATTTTTATTTGAGAGCCTCGCTCTACTTACAGCAGCAGGGCTAGTAATTGTCAGCAGTACTGGATAGTTCATTTGCAGTTTCTGTTCCATCTTTTGTAATTACAGATATGATATTAGTTTTCTTTCAAAAGTGTAGTAGATGTGTATATTTACAATATTATTGGTTCAGCACTCAGTTCTTAGTCGGTTTGTTTCATTTGCCTGCCTTCTGGTACTTTTTATTTATTTGCCTCTATAGATGGACCTCAAGCTGAGCTACAGTGCACATACATCCAGAAGGAATCTTTTTCTAAGAGCAGTTGTCTTCTGCTTTGTATTAATGATATTCCAACTACTGTTGCTAGCTGTAAGGTTTATCAAAATTCACATTGTCATCCTGATACTGCAAGCCTGTAGATCCTCTAAAAATGCATTAATAGAATGTATTTGCAAAAGGCAGTATTAATTAAATAATTAAAATCATAGAAATAAATAGTTGTCTGACAACACTTTAGCAAAACCCATTAGGCGTCAGAAAACAATTAAGCATTCAGACCAGACAGCTGACTGCCCCCAAAAGACTGAGTTTCGGAAGATAACTGGCATTTAGATAGTTGGTAGTATAATTTACATTAGGAGTAAAGTGGAATTTTATGCAAAATAAATCATCTTATGAGAAAATTCATAGGTGCAAGAAATCTGCATTAGAGGGGGAGAAGAGGTGATTAAGGTTGCAGGCAAGATGCCTGCAGGGTTTTTCATGAAAAAAACACATCAGATTTTAGGAAGAGTCAACAAACCCACACAGCTCTGATGCACAGTGCAGTCATATCCACTGAACTTCCTCCTGTCACCAAGGAAGGTGGGCCTTGACTGTGGGAAAAATAAAAGGTTGTGGCTGTTTTCATCCTCCTGTGTCCTTTGTGTCTGGAAACACATTAATCACATTTTATTCCTGTGCTCTGGATTTATAGTAATGAAAACACAGAAGAAAGGAGATGCAGGAAGAGAAAGAAAAAGCTGAGATCACCAGCTATGCAATAGCGTGTTTGGTCGTAAAATGTTTTTAGGATACTGATAATTCCTCAAGAGGAACCAAACCCCATTTCATTTAAGCTGTAAGGTTACTTTAAATCTAGATAACTTGAAGCTTTCTTTTAGACACAGGAGGAATTTAGGTTCTACCTAGCACAGTGTATTACTGTCTAATAGGATAGTGGATGCCTAAAATCTTGAATACTTGGACTTATTGTCTTATAAAGACAATAAAGAGACTAAATATGAATACAGGAAACACAGATGTATGTGTATGTATATGTGTTTACATATGTTTTGATAATAAATACATTTCTTTTAATATATTTTTATGGGTGTATATGAACCTTTGTCTTTGTCTTATGATGTATAGACTGCAGAGAAGCAAAACCCGCTTTTTTCAGAGGAGAACTGTGAGGTTGTAGCACTGTTTATAAAGTGAGGCCTCTGCTCTTGACTGATTTTGTTCATAAGAAGCACATTATTATGGAAGCAGATCAATTCCATAGTGTTTTATATATTCATAGTGGGCGATGTTTGCCAGTAGGGAAAAGATCACTTAGACAATCAAGATGGCCAAGACACTCAACTCATGAAAATATTTATTGTCTCAGATACCTCTCCACCTGACAGACACTATATTTAAAGTCATGTAATCACTATGTATTCCTTTTATCAAGACATTCTTTTCTGGAAAAACTAATTACAGGTAGCTAAATCACAATTCAGAATGCATGAAGGAGTGATAAATACTTAAAAGAAAATTTCCCCTTGTACCTTTCCATTTTTTCAGTTTTAGCATGCATGGACACTGTGAGATGTAGTAGCTGAATTTCAAAGCTTTTAAAGGGATGCATAAAGAAAGAATGGGTGGGAAACTATAGCCCTGAGGAGTCTGAACTTTGAAATTCTATAAAAAATCATAGCTAGAAACTGATTTGTACAAGCTAAGTCTCAGACATTGATAGCAACTTATTAACAACCGCTGCAGTTTGGAAGAGAATGTATGACCTAGCACATACCCAAGTCATAGGAATTCTTTCTTTCTGGTCTCTGTCTTGAAAAAATTATTTATTGAAGTTCCTTCAATTTTCATCTCTGTAAAATAAGCACTGGTTGCAACAGCTGAGCCCTGTGTAAGTATACATAAGGCCTAAGGGGACGCTGTGCAGTGATGACCCCACTTTTCATATTCCAACACTACTTCCTAGTCAGGAAAAAAAGCAGTGCTGTGCTACTGTCTATATCCCTTACCACCAGACTCCTCAGAACTGCAACTTGACATATAAACATTAGGGGGATCTGAAGTCTTGAAACAAATTCTAAATATTCTGGTACTGAATTTTATGTGTTAAGGGATGTAATTTTTATCTCTCAAGGTACACAAGAACCTTAATCATTATGTCTATCATGCATAAGATATGCATTTTTTTAATTTGAAAAATATAATTTTCAGTGTATCTCAGCATTCCTTTGAGAAAGTAGATAATTTTGAATTAGAAAAGCAGAGACAGGTTATCTACCCACAAGGACCTTGGAACATTCAGCTGAGCATTGAGGGCATTATACGGTGTTAAGCAACACAAACATTTTGGATTGAGGGAAGAGATTCTTTCCTTCCAAGTGACTCATCCAAACGAAATGAAGTCCCACTTCTTGGTGGGACAGTTTTTGTAGGGCATGGATTGTGTAGCACAGGCTCAATACACTCAAGAAAGTTTAGTAGTTACTTTAGTGTCCTCTTTCCCAGTTCTCTGAAAAATCATTGTTATGTTGAAGAATCTCTGCCTTAAATACACTTAGGACTTGATTCCACCATATGCTGAAGAGGTAAATTTGCACCCATAAATCTGAACTCTGTGATTTCCCTCTATTCTAGCAGGCACTGATGGTGATTGTCTAAATCCACAGGGCTGTTCCTAATCCCTGCCCGCAAGTAACACTGGAGGATTGGAGGTTTTCAGCATTTGTATTCAGCAACAAATCTTAAAACACTGTACCCATAAAATTTGTGTTGAAAATCTTACATGTCACCATATAGAAATACATTTTTTGTGGTTCTTGAAAATAACCTTTTCTAATTCTGTCAGCATGACCTGTCAGTCCTAACGTCAGTTATACTTCCTCTTCTGAGTGCCAAAATCCCCTGCTTGTATGTTGTTTGGCTTGTGGTCAGCCCTCACAAGCAGAAATCTGATGTGAAGTAAATGATCAGTGTTTATTCTGAGAAGTCTCCCATATTTATTCCAGATACCTATAACACTGCAGGGGGTTAACAGGCAAGATCATTAATTCCAGAACATTTCGCAATTTTTTTCTTGCACATGATGCCATCTCTAAATATAACACCAGATTTGGCATGAGAAGCACAGCAATGTTCCAGTTTCAATACTTCTGAACTTCTCCAACCACTCCAATATCCAAGAAGTGCTGATCTATGACATATCCATCAACAACACCTACTATGTGAGAATTAAATGCCTTGCACAAGAAAACATCATCTGCAGCCCCATGTATCTTGTTTAACTGCAGCTCAGGTTGCTTTTGTTCCGTAAATCTTGTTTTAAGACTTGCTCTCATAAAGCCAAAGTATGCAAACAAATGTAGCTTAAGGGGCCTCTCTCATGGATTTGAGGCTATCTTTTTTCCTGACTTCATCATTTCTGCAAGACACATGTTAAAACAGCATGAAATTAAATTAATGTTTTGCCCAATTTTGGCTTTCAAAAATTGATTTCAGTTCATGTAAATGGGCTCCAGCTAGCACAGTACTAGAAGAATGAAAAACACATTATTGCCAAACGTGACCAAAGGTGAAATCTCAAAGACAGACTAAAAAATACCTGCAGGGGTTTTTTGTTTGTTTGTTTTGGATTTTGTTTTGTTTTGTTTTTGTTTGGGTTTCTTTTCCCTTTGTTTGTTTAAGGGTTGCTGCTTTGGTTTTTTCGCGTGTGTTTGATTTGTTTTTTCTTTAATTGTAACTGTCAAGCTACTCCTCCTTTAGAACAGAAACTTCTATGTGGCCACATCTAAATCTTCAGATATAACATTGTAGAGTAACTACAGTGTTTTCACAACAATGTCTTAATGCTATCTCTGAAGTCAAGTTTCTGGAACTATGGTTAAATGCTTGATTAAGCAAGGAACAAGTTTTTATTTAAGAAAATAGAGAACTAGTACTCACTCAGTGAAAGGTTTTGATAGCTCTAAAAATTTTAAATAGAGTGAATTTGCTTTCTAAACAGGAAGTTTCCTAGTAAGGACATTGCAAAATGACAAGCATGTGCAATTTTTCCATATCTTTCATGTTTTGCATTATTTATTAATACAACTGGAGAAAGCTATCAAATGTTAGGGAAGATTTAAAACTTCACTTTGCTTTTTTGGAGAAAGTTTTTTTTTCACACTGGCAATACTTCTCATTCCAATCTGTGCTGTTAATTATAACTGAGTTTTCAAAGAGTCTTCTAGGAATGAGCAGATAAATACCATGATCAATTCTTTCCCTGTACTCACCTTCTTAAAATATACTCTTCAAATGGTCTGTACTGGTACAACTGAGAATTTGGTTGAAATAATTTTTATTTAATATATGTAAATTCCATTATGAAGTTCTAAAAGCTGAAGTTCTAATAGCTCTACTGTTTCTACTGAAGCTCAAGCAGAGTAGATTTTAATCAGAGGAAGAGGTAGAAATGGTGTTCAAAATTCATAAAGCAATATAGTAAATTGTTTAGAAAGTAGAGCATCTAGAAAAGAGAAGTCTCCTAGCACACAAGACTTGAAAGCAAACTATGCTTTCT
Source organism: Cisticola juncidis (assembly GCA_013400215.1). Lineage (NCBI taxonomy): Eukaryota > Metazoa > Chordata > Aves > Passeriformes > Cisticolidae > Cisticola > Cisticola juncidis. Next base: position 308,528 of record VXBR01003299.1, on the reverse strand, counting down.
GGAAATACAGGTTTAGTTTGTGTATTTAGTCTTTGAAGAAGAATATTTTACGTACTAAATTTAAAGAACACTAAAGAAATAATGTCCCATTTTATGTTGAGCACCATTCTTGAATCTTTTCCTTACATTTATCTCATCCTCTGAGCAGCTTATTTTGCAAAACATTATTATTTGGAAATGAATCTGCTGACAATGTTAAATAAATAACCAAGTAAAATTATTTAAGATAAATGATTATTCAAGTTAGGCTGAGCCTATTTTACTAACTTGTAAAAATAAAAACGAGCTCTATCCTTTCTCAGCTTGACAACTCACTAAGACAGTTTTCTTCAAACAACAAGAAAGAGGTGAAAAAAGATTAAGTGTGTCTGTATTTCACAGTGCAGAAGAGAGTAAAGAATCTCCTTTTATTAGGAAATTAACTCAAGTGAAAATCTATGCTACCATGACAATACTGCTTTCATCACAAAGCCTTGGATATCTCAGTGCAGTTCTTCAGCGTCAACATACACTCTACAGCCTCTACAGAAACTGTCTAGATTCTTAGTCCTTTCAACAGCTCCTAAGGTCTAACTCAATTAAATTCTGTAAGCAGGAAGATTGATTGATTAAAGAAGATCCTACATCTCCTCTTTGAGTGTCATTCTGCAAAAAACATTGAAAAGTCTCAGTCACCATTCTGACAAATCAATTAAAATCAGAGCTATATCAGTCTGTGTTGACAAAGATTTATCCATGCAGATGAATGAACTTGGAATTCAGAAATTTGAGGGTGATCATGCTTCACATAGTCATAAATCTCAATTCAAACAACTCAAATGTATTCCTAAAGTTTATACAGACGTGTAATGATTACAGTGGAATTCTGAACAGAATTCTCTAAAGGAAAAACACATTGTGAAAGACACAAGACATGCAAGACAATAAATGAGATTGATAAGTGTAAATGATAATATATTTGCACTTGTAGAAGACATTTAATATAAGATCTACAATATCATGAAGTAAAAATTAAATAGGTTAAAATCTTGTTAGCTGGTCAATTTCAAAAAAATATTTTTCAATAATATTTTTCAATAAAAAATATTTTTCAATTTCACCTTAATATGAGGACTGTTGCTAGTGGACTTCCACATATATCTGATTCTAGTTTTTCTTTTTTTTATATATATCATGTGCTCTTACAAGTAAGTTAGAGAAACATGCATTATTTTATTAGGTGACAATTCCATTTATAAAGACATATGTATGTAAAATTTGAAAAAAACCCCTCAAGAACAGTTACAAGTAGTAGGATGAAATATAATTACAGGGAAGGATGTAGCTCTGTATGGTGCTACCAGGACACATTCATTACATATTACATATATATTACATATATTACTTACATTTCTCGTATTTCTACTCTGTCTGCTGCAAAAAGGTTGGGGCAAAGACATTTCCTCCCTCTGTTTCTTCACATGTTAGAACCACTTTTACATAAACACACTTTCAGTGCATAGTTACCAGTGCCCAGGCTGAAATGGTTTGTACACCAGGGTGCCTGGTTTACCCCTATTTGTGTACAAAGAGAGAGACTAAACTGGTACTGACAACACTCATATTTGTACAAATAAGATTAAATTGGCAAGAAGAAAGCACATCCCTTGTAAAGTCATGTAGGGAATAGGAGATATTTTAGTTTTGAAAAGTAATGGAAGTACATTTGGTAATTTTTTTAAAGTCAGCTTCCAGCTGTAAACTTGGAAAAATAGTAGACTGTAGACAAGGAAATGCCAAGTATCAGAAAATAGAAGCTATTGTACACTATTTAAATTATCTCAATTTTCTTGTATGGAGACATATTTTGGTCTGAGATTCAGACCTTTGAGAACAATAGAGAGAAACTGGCAAAAAATCCAAGACATTTAAAAGCATATTTAAGGTCAGGAAGTTTTAGCTTATAGGAGAACAATAAAGACCCAAGAAGTCAGTAGCATACACTTTACAGAAAAACATTAGCTATAAGGAAAAGTTCACCAAGAATGAATAAAAATTAATGTTCTTAAAACCCAAAGTTTTTAAGGTGCAGGAGCTGCTGAAAATGTAGTTTGTGGTAAGTGGTATATCAGATGTTAAATTCATAATTTCTCCATGTTCTAGAGCAAATGAACACTATATTTTTCTGCATTTTTACCTTTGACCTTCGGCATAATACCCATGAGCGTAAATCATAATGTTTAAAACCAGGCTGTCTTTCTCAAGGTGCACAGGCTGTTTTCCATTAAGGCATTACATTTTACCTTTGGATTTTAAATTTCATGTTATATTATTTTGTGACAACTGTGAAAGAAACTTAATCACTCTGCTTTCACCTTCACAGATGTGGTTTACACCTCAGAGGGGCAATGATGAATCAGGAAAACAGTCCAGGCAGCCCTCTGAAGATGAGGAAGAGGATTTTTCTTTCTAAGCATTAGGTGGAGCTCATGGGGAATCAATGCCTGTGTACATTACCTTACAATGTATCAGTTTTCTGTGGAAACCATTCTGGGAAAGGGATAGAATGAAATGGAGATACTCTTTAAAGAAAAGTTTTAATTTTAAACCATAATAACATTATTTGCATTAAAATTCACAGAAAGTGGATAGATAATTTGCTTTAACAAAAAAGAGAAGAAATAGAAACTAGCATTAAAACTATATGCTTCTTTGAAAATTATTATTTTATCTATTTTAAAAGAAAATTGCAGCTAAGATATCAATTCATGAACTTTTATTTCTGTGTTTATTATTCATATAAAAAACAGTAGTAGCAGAAAGGAAGCGACTACTACTCCAGTGCCAATCTGGCAATTCAAACAATCTACAGAAAGAGTCAGATGAGTTTGAAGGTTTCCAATAGAAAAAATGATTGGAATATGGTGACAATTAGCATGACACACAGAAAAGAAGTATGGGCTACATATTGTTAAGTCCATTCTTATTGACAATATCACAAAGAAGGGCACTAAGAGATGTCAAGTTATGAGACATCCAGAGTAATACATCAGGGAATGCTACATAGACCACTAGATTTATATCTTATCACCTAATGGGTCTTTTCACTGGGGAAAAGAAACTCTGTTCTTCTCTTGCAGAAATTTTTAAGGGGAATACTAAGATAGATAGAAATGAAATATGAACAGAAATGCCTGTGTGTTTAAACACTAGAGCAGGAGAAAAGGGTCAAGAGAAATGGCTTCCATTTGTCATGGAAAGCACTATCCCCAGGTCATTGCTTCCAGGATGATCTTCCCAGCAGTAAAATTGAGAAATGTGTTGCTCACCTGAAGACCAAAAGACTGCATTCTGATAAGACATGGATGACTGATCAGTCAAAGTTCTGCACCCATGCACCAGCAGCATGGCAACAAGACTGCAACATATCATACATAGCAATCCTTTTCCTGTTAGATCACCAGAGAAAAGAGACTGTGACATATACATCAAACATATTCCAAAGAAAAATAAACCAGCAAAATTAATTGAGGTTTTTAAGGCTGAAATTTGCAACCTTTTGAGGATTGCCCTACTAAGGCCAAAATTTGTTTGCTGTTGTTCTCCAGAAAGACTCCAGAGATGTGGTGAAGCTCTGATAGTCTGTGTCCTTTGGCACTTCTTTATACAAACAATTCTGGCACCCTGGTCCTGGTGAGCATGTATGTGTATGAGAGGCCATGAATAATATGAAGAAAGGACTGCAAGAGGGAAAATCTTGGTGATTTCAGTCAGTAAAAATCTTGTAAATCTTGTAAATAATTTTCTCCTCCCCCTTCCATGAGTTCTTGTGTTTAATTTTTCTTGAACTGGAGTGAGACTTTGTCTGCCACTCTTTTCAAGCACTCCAGGAGCCTGTCTATGCCAGGAAATATGGCTAGTGTGATAGCCTTGGCTGCAGTTAAAATGAAAGAAAGAAGATCAAACGTTGGTTTGTTGCTGTTAGAAGAACAAAGAACTTGTGAGAAAAATGGTTTGCACTCCAATTTTTCAAAAATGAAGTAGTAAAAATCATTTTTTTCAATACAAATGCGCTTATTTTCTGTGAGAGAAGAATGGATAATTTTATGTTATCTTTTTCTCTGTGTACAAATCCAGGTTAAGTGTCTCTAGAAATACAATTCTAAACAATGACCATGACATTTTTGGTGCACTTTAATGCTTAGCACAAGAGAATAGAGTTCTCAGTAGCCAACAAAAATACAAATAAAAGAAAATTTGCTAATGAAAGGCTTAAAATATGGGATAATCAGAATGTCTGCTGACAATTTGGAAGGTAAAATCAATGAGCAGGGGATTTCACAGGGAAGCAATTAGTGTTAAATAAGACAAAACAAAAGAAAGGCAAAGAAAAACTAATTTCCAGGAAGAAAATTCTCAGCTGCATAGATCTCTATGTGATATTAAATATCAAGTTCTGGTTTTGACCTCTAATCTAAATGCTTTTTTCCCCTTGGCATTTTTTATGACATTCATTTTCAATTTTTGAGAAATGTCTTTGAAATGTGAATAATAGAGAATGCATTCATATGGATGCTCTCCTTGCAAAGACTCTGCCTCAACCAGTTAGTCTTTTATTTTCATATTTTACATGCATATCTTCATCTTATCTCTGTTAAGCACAAAGATTTTTAGAGGGAGCAGCGAAGACCATAAGCTCTTCTTGGGAGGGAATACATTTAAAGTGCAACAATAAACGATGCTTTCTCACATACAATCTAAACATAGAAGTTAATTTTTATTTTACAAGCTAGATCTACACCTGCAATGAATCAGAGGTACTGTTAGTCATTCTTTGCTGTTGTTTTGATTTGTACTAGTTGACAATTTGGCCCTTAAAATGTTCTCGTGCAAGCAGGGCTGGTAAATCCACCTACTGACTGCATTGCACAACTCTGTTTTCAATTGTTTACAGTTTTTCCAGACTTTAAATATTTGGTCTGGAATTGCTAATCATGATTCTGTGCTTTACCCTGTATAATTCTGGCAGTGAGGGGAGTGTTTATATCTATTTATCATCAGCTTGATAGTCTAGCTGCATGGTGACATGTTATGAGCATTAGCAAAATTTCAGTCCATGCAGCCTCTTTTTATAGTTCATTTAAGCAGTTCAAATCCTGCTAGATTATGCTCACTAAGGATTAAACAAGGCTCTCCCTAAAATGGCAGTTCTGCAAAGTTCTGCCAAGAGTCATTTTGGATAACTCTTCTGAGACTGCAGCTGTCACATGGAGGAGGAAGACACTGCAGAATTCAAACTCCAAAAGCACAAGGGTTGCAACCATGATTGCACTGCATCAGCACAAGTGTGGAGACCTCAGGAACCGAGACTTCAAGTTAGGGAAGTACACAGACAGATTAGATATTAACTGAGAGAAACTGAGAACAGGAGATGGAGTAGATTACTGGGAAGTCTGTGCAGAGACCAGGGCAGCAGGGGCAAGAGATGTTTGAAATAACTGCAGTAGAGAAAAGAGCAAGACTCAATGGACAGAAATTTGTTGTACAGTCTAGAGAAAAAGCTAAAGATTGGGATTCAGAGGTCCTGAGGGAAGAAAGGGAGAATTATTGGTGTGACATGGAAGGAAAGAAAAGAATTAAACCAGGACTAACTGAGACTCCTAGAAGAAAAACAAAGTAGACAGTAGAAATAGAATGGCTGGCTGGTCAAGGAGGCCATATTTGGGACAGGAGATTTTTGATTACAATGTCATATTAGAATCATAGAATGGCTTGGGTTGGAAGGAATATTAAGGATCAAATGGTTCCAACCCCAATTCCGTGGGCAGGGTAACCTTTCACTAGACCATACTGAAGAAATATTTATTTAAAAGCAGTACTGAAGTACAAAAGTACTAAATAAATTCTTTCAGAAAGGTATCAGTAGAAGTGTTCTGTGGTGGATTGATGTTGGCTGGCTTCCATATGCCCACACAGCTGCTCTCTTGTGCCCTCTCATCAACAGGGTTTGAGGAGAAAATAGGATGAAAAAGCTTGTGGGTCAAGATAGTGGCAGGGAATGACAAACCAATTAATGTAATAGGCAAAACAGACTTGAACTGGGGGGAAATAATTTAATTTATTGCGAATTAAAATACAATTAGATAATCAGAAGAAAATAAAGATTAATGCAGCACCTTTCCCTCACCATTTCTGCCCAGGCTTAACTTCATTGTTTCATTCATGTCTCCTCTACCTCCTCCTTCCCCCTCTCCACAGCAGTGTGTGTGAGGAATTGAGGATAATGGTCTATCCATAACAGTCCCTATTGGGCACCCATTTCTACTCATGTTTATCTCCTGCTCATGGGTCCTCTCCATTGGCCCTTTCCATGGGCAGCTGTCCTTCAAGATAAACCTGCTCCATTTTGGAATTCTCTAGAGTCTTGTGTTCCTTCAAAGAAGGTTCACCTCCTCCAGTGTTGGGTCCCCCACTGCCTGTAGTGTGGATATTTGCTCCAGCCTGGTCCTCCTCTTTACAGGTTGGAGGGCAACCTCTGCTGTACTATATTGTCTTCCACAGCCTGTAGGGAAATAAATACCAGCAATCATGCCTGTCAGCCCCTCCTACCCACCCTCCAACCTTGGTGTTGACAGACTTGTTTCTTACATTTTTCTCCTTGTTCTTGATATGGTTGTGGCGTGTTTTGTACTGTCTTAATTTTTTTTTTCCCAAATATGCCACCAACTTGACTGATGGGCTCAGCTACCCCCTGCAGTGGGTCTGCTGAAAACCCCTGTGTTCAGCACAGAGCAGCCCAAACCTGATCTTACAGAGGCCATCCTTGCAGCCCCCCTGCAGACAGCTCTTGGACATGGACATCCAAATAGATATGCCTTGAGAAGCACATTTAAGAACCAGATAAAATCTAAGATTCCTGGATCTCAATATCACCACAGATATTGTCTTAATAAGCTCACTGCTGCATCCAAGTTTACCTGATGGGGTAAAAGTCAGAGCATTTGTCATAGTCCTGATACCAGAGCAACCCAGCTTGGAGCAGGGTTGGAGTCTCTTGTGTCTCACTTCCACCACAGCCCCTGGATGACCTCCTCTTGGAAACCAGAATGTGGAGAAAGAGGAAACAAGGGGAAGAAAGAGTTGCAGAAGCATATCTTTCAACAAGGTCTGAAGCAGTTAAGGGTGTGCATAATGAGAATATGGGCTATTTGTGCTCCTCGTTTACTCACAGCTGCTGCAGCTCAATTCTTTGTAAAGTGGTTGCATAATGAGTGGTAAATACAATCACCCTTTTAACTCTTTTAACTAAGTAGAAATATATTTTAACCTTAAAAATGTTTCAACTCCCTTTGCAGCATATGCACTTAATATAACCACTGCCAGACTCATAACCTCCTCTGTTTTTAATGGGAGTTTAACCAGCTAGATTTGATCAACCTTTTACTTTTCTCTGGATACTTATAATCAGATCATGAAAGTGATTGCAGGAAATACATTCACTGATATAGAAAGTTCAGTTTTCCCAGAACTAACATGAAGTCACAATCCTACACAAACCAAATTTCTGGTATAGTCTCCATATTGCAGAGAATAATTGTGAAATCCATTTTTGCAACAGTAAATCTGCTTGTCTGTCTAGACTAAAACAATAGGTCCACACATTCTGGTAAAAAAAGTGTGTTACTCTCTTTTTGCAAAGGGCTTTTTACATAGAGAGGTTATTTCTGCTTAATTTCTCCATGCCACTAAGATTTTAAAAAAAATCTGTTCCAAAAAAGACCCCAATTCTCAGACATCTGATTTCCAATGCTAACAGAATTATCAATATGATCAGTCATCATTGGATTGTATCCATATTTGGATTAGATTAAAATCTTATAAACTGCCTTAGTTCTGCATAGACAATAGTTTAATTTTCCTGAATTCACTGTATTATTTTCTTCAAAACTCTTTCATCCAAACATATTCTCACCATTTACAGTAATTGTATTCATTTTGCTGTGATGCAAACAGCTATGGACAGGACACGCTGGGAGCTTGTTCAGCTCTGAGTAGCTCTGGAAAGCAGCTCTGAAAAAGGGAGCCTGAGGGTCCTGGTGGACCACACTGAACACAAGTGGTGTGCTGCTACCAGCAGATCAAGGGGGGTGGTTCTCACCCTTACTCAGCCCTGATGAGGACACACCCATATGGCAGGGTCTGGGACACTGTTCCGCAGTACCAGAGAGATGTAAATATACTAGAAAGAATTCTGTGAAGGGCCCCTAATATTATTAAGGAACAAAAGCATCTCTCCTATGAAGAAATGCTGGGAGAGTTGGGATAGTTCAGCCTGGAGGAGAGAAGGCTCTCAAACCTGGTCAAAAGATAAAGAAGGCAACTATGAAAACAAAACTGGTCAGTCACACTTAATTGATGAGTGCTGAACTGTGGGAATGTTTATTTCATTAAGGTTATATGATCATAAAACCCTATCAAACAGAGTGTAAGGACATTATCAAATGATGTGATAAGGAAAAGCAGGAAGCCATAGAGAAAACAGATACAAAATTGAAAAACATAAGGGAGACAAAGTCAAGAAATAAACCTTGTCAGTCACTAATTGATGGACTATCAAGAACTGCAGGCAAACCAAGATTCTGCTACGGATATGGATGTAAGCGTAAACATCCAGGCTGTTGGAGCAGGTTTGAGAAATATGGAAATTGATAAGGAAATATGCAGGGCAAAAGAATGGAGAGACACAGTTGGAGAAGAGACAGAAAAAGTTATAAAAGGGGCTAGTTACCTGTAAAAGGAGGGTTCTTTGTCTGATGGCCACAGTCTATCCTATCTTTTTAATTAATTCTTTCCCAACTACCCCTCTAAACAGTATTACTTTCTCTCCTGTACGTGTGTGTTCCATGAAACTGTGTGAGATCACAATGTGTGTGTGAGTGACAGCTGGAGCCACTCTGGGGTGTAGGTACCCTTCCTCTGTGGTGTCAGCTGCTGGAGGTGTCTCAGCATCAGTGACTAAAATGAGTATGGTCATAAAACTCTACCCACTGGGGAGGCAATGGCATGTGTCCCAGAAACAGCTACTGGGAGGGACCAGAATGAATGAAGTGAGTGAGTGGCTTGGCACTGGTGGCAGCAGCAGGACCACAGACACCATCTGTGTACCTGGTGCCCCCTCTGAAGGGGCTGAGTGTCTGTCTCTTCCCCAGTTCAGGTGTTTGTGTGTGTGTGTCTGTGTTATCCACTAGGAAATCTCAGACTTGATCAGCCTGGTCCCAGGCAGCCCTGGGTCCAAGTTGGGGTATCAAGTGTCTGGAGGGTCCATGAAGGTGTTTAGGGGGACCTGTAAGTATTGGGTGCCTGTGAGACAAGTGTGCAAGCACTGTGTGTTTGCCTGTGAGCATCAAGCTGGAGTGGCAGGGGGTTTGGGGACACATGGAGCAGGAAGACAGGACACTTGCAAGTTTGTGTGCGCTTGTGAACCTAAAGTGTTGTGTGTGTGCCTGCAGTAGAGAATGCTTGTCTCCAGCAGCTGGAAGAAACCATGGGGCTTGGCTTCTTGCATTAGGATTTTGTGTTGGTTCTGTATGTATTTGCTGTTGGAAGCAGAATTGTGTAAGCAGTAATTTAGGGTGCATATTTAACCTTAGCTAGATCTTAGAATTTTGAAGAATAATCCTTTTGGATGTCCAGAAAAAATATTATCTATCAAAACAGAGGTTTCTTTAAAAGGATATGTTCTATCCACACAAAACCATAAACACCAAGCTGATTGCCTCATTCCTTTAGCTGTGTGTGTTGCCTTTGTGTTTTTGTGATCACAGGATTATTTTCCTTCTGAAGGATCCTTCCTACTGAAGCTCAGCAGAAGATCTGGGTTTGTGCCTCTTGTTAAATTTCTTGAATATTGGTAAATATTGCTCTCTATTTGTCCATCTCCTGAGCTAATTTTGTTAAAATATGATTATACCTCCACTAAACAATGAAACTATTAAAGCTAAACAACAGAAAAGAGAATATATGTATTCTATTGTTGATTTCAGGTATGTACAGAAAAAGAAAATCACTCTCCTTTGAACACAGATGTAATTTTTTGATGGGAATTTATGCCAGAAAGGGCAAGGCTTGCTCATGTGCAAGTGACTGCATTTTAAAACAAAGGAACTAATTTTCTTAGTGGTTTGAGGAGGAAACAAAACTCAAAAATTTGGGATCACAGTGTTTTGGGCAGAACAATGGAGAAACAGCAGTGGACAGACCTGACTTCTACAATTAGGGGTGATTTTTCTGGAGTTCTGTCAAGGGAACTATAGCTGTGATTTATAACCTTTTTATAAATCTAGAATAAATTCCACTCATTAAAATCAAGTGAGCATTACAGAGAGTTAAGCAATATCAAATAGGCGACCTATTGACAAAAATGAATTAGGCTCAGAAAAAAGCATTTGTTAAATATAAATTAGGGGCTCTCTGAAACAACCCCCATAAAATATAGGAAAGTATGCCTCCACAAGCATAATAGGAAACAATGGACATACATCATATGTGGCAAAAATAATTATGAAATGAAACTTTATCACATGTGGCCAATGTTTCCAATTATTTCTGTAAAATAAAGCCATATTTTTCAATTAATGATGTTGCAGATAACTCACTCAGAGGATCATTACTGATAGGAGAACTCTCCATCTCTTTAATGAGGTGCTCACAGGCCTTGAAATGATACTGAAGTAATTATAAGATTGACTCAAAAATGGGAGTGAAAACTTCCATGGAGACATACACCAAACTAACATGGAATTGAAGAGTTCCCCAGAGAGTCAACAGATGTAGGATGGCCTTAATGTGCTTTCAATTCTTGCTGAATATTTAAATTGTAAGTATATGCTGATAAACTGTTGCTAGTTTTTTCACTTGAAAGCACATCCTTTTGTCACCCATGAGAAAATATTTTTTAACAAGTGTACATGTGTAAAAAGCAAAAAGGCTTGCATTTGACAGCAAGATAATAAAAAAAATGCATTTCATTTGTTTATTGCAGTTTAGGAATCTGAGTGAAGAGACACATAAGCATACCTTCTGTAATTTAGAAAGCTTTTAGATTAGTAGAATAATTCACAGAAACAATCTGTTGTTTTAATTAGTTTACTCCCTCTGTGTCTTTACATATAATCCTGGAGTAAAAATCTTCAGTCTAAGGCATAGAGTAACAGGTGAAGCCATGTCAAAGGTTTCACATGAATTTGTTTTCATTTCTGATATTGATAATTTAAAAAGTTGAAACCCAAAGAGAAACAGAATATAGTAAATAAAATTGCTAAACAAAATGGTACTTAATTTATTCAGGAATTACAGGAGAGAACAGAAAATATGACACTGATGTCATAAAGTTAAGCACACCAGTAAAAAATGTGCATAAAAGTGTTTTTGAAAGACAAACTGCAACTTCATTTCTAACTATGCCTGTATAAACATGCAACAGACATAAAACAATTTCACCACAACAGTTTGTGACATCATATCAATATTTCTCAACTCTATTCAAGATCCTGTTGTAAACATAAGAACATACCTAGTCTTTGTTAGTCTAAGATTCTCCCCTTTTTTGCCACCGCACACAGCACCAGCCTTGTACCTTACTGGTTTAGGAAATGGAATTATCATATTAAGAATATAACCATAGACACTTTATTTATATAAAGCTGTTAAAATCTAAGTGATAAAAAATTGCATGGGACTACCTTCATACTCGATATAATAAAGAGGACCAGACCCTGGTCCCCTAATATATATTCCAAAGTAAAATTTTAACAATATGAGAGCTTCCAAGCTTCCAAGATGGCCCAAGCTTCATTCAAATGAACTGCCCACAAAGCTCTCATAGCATTACTCTGAATGAGAGCTATAATATTGCACTGTGGGAACTAAATGAAGTGAATATCCATTCATTTTTACGAGAATGCTGCAGGTGTTAGGTTTGGAAGGTTAAGTTTGAAATAGTATACTGGTAAGTAATACTGCAATGACTAGACTTTCTGGTCAGCTAAGCAGGACAGCAATAGTAGGGGAGATTTTCCTCTTCAATCAAGAATTTGCAAGCCCAGCAATGCATGCAGGAGCAAAGTATACAGCCTCATTGTATGTGAACTCTTGGTAGCCTAAGATGCAGTGCTGAACACTGCACAGCTTGGGCCTAATTTACTGGGAATATTACTACAAGTTAAAATAGTGTCATGGGAAAGCTGAGGTGTCTGGTCCTTTACAATAAAGACTGCTCTAATAAATCAGTGATAGTATCAGACATCTTATATTGTCATGGATTTTAAAAAAATGCAATAAAAAGTATGCTTGAAAGAGTTAATGAGGGAATTCAAGAGCAATAAAAGATCACAAGACTAGCCCTTTAGTCCAGCCAAAGAAAATGTGCTAAATTGTAACCAGGTGTTTTTATTTCCTGATTTACAAAGTATTGCAAACTCAGCACTCTGTGCTAGAAAGGGCAAGATGCAGACTCACATACACAGAACATTCATAGGATTCACCTAACCCTTAAAAAACTTTAGACTCCCCAAATTAATTTCATCAATGCCAATTGGTGAATGTCCCAAAGCATACTGACGTAGCTGGCGGAAGAAATCGTCAACCACTCTCTGTCAATTATCATCAGTCTTGATTAACCATGGAGATCACAGATGGCTGGAGGTTGGCCAGTGTGACATCAGGGTCAAAAGGATGATCCAGGGAATTGCAGACCTCTCAGCCTGCTCTTGATACTAGGAAGGTAATGTGACAGATTATCTTGAATGCAATCACACATCATGAACAGTAAAACCATGGAATCAGGCCTAGCCAGAGTGGGTTTAGGAAAGGCAGGTCCTGCCTGACTATTCTGATCTCCCTTTATGACCAAGAGACCTACCTTGTGGCTGAGGGAGAGGCTGTGGATGCTGTCTACGTGGGCTTCAGCAAAGCCTTTGACACTGTCTCCCACAGCACTCTCCAAAACTGGCAGCCCATGGCTTGGAGGGGAGCACCCTTCACTGGGCTCAGGGCTGGCTGGATAGTTGGGTCAGGGGTGGTGGTTAATTATTAAGCCAGTCCTGATGAGTATCTTTCTCAATGATCTGGACCAGAGCATTGAGTGCATCCCTAGCAAGCTTTGCAGATGACTCAAAGTTGGACAGGAGTGTTGATCTGCCGGAAGGTGGGAGGGATCTGCAGAGGTATCTGAACAGGCTGGATTGACAGGCTAAGGCCAAAGTTAAGAGGTTCAATAATGTAAAGAGGGTCCTTTTTTTCCCCTCTCTCTTGTGTTGTTGTTGTCTTTTCCAACATCAATGGTTCAATGATTTTAGGATTCTAAGACTCTTGCAAGTGATGACTAATAATCAAAACCTGTGATGACACAGGTGATCAGATAAATATTGCATAACTTATTTCTTCATTATTGTTATATAGTTTTGCATATGTAACTATTTTATCACACAGATAACTAAATTGTACTTCAGCCACTAAATAAGAATATCTTTGCATAGTGTGAGTCCCTAGCATCAGACTGGGTAACGTGCTGCAGTATCCATTCTCAAACTGCACTGAACTATTTTCAAATGGCTTCTGCTATAAGAACAGAAGTCCAGAAGGATTTCAGAAAAGAAGTTGATAAGAACAACTTCTATAAAAGTTGCAAGAAATTCTAAAAAAATGGAACATTAAAATTTTCCTTAGCTAAGACTTTTTCTTATTTAAAATAGCACTGAAGAGTCTTTGTTTTCTTTTATGGTATAGTGGATATTTTGTTTCCCTTTAAACTGCTCAGAAGTTAAAAACCATTCACATATAAAGAAATTTTTACTCGCATCTTGGCAAGCCCACCTTGTTGCCTGCTGGCAAACTGGATGTACATAAGTCTCCTATATATCCTGATTTGATTGCCTGTGCATATGCCCTGGGAAATGTTTGGCATATCAGTAAACATCAGACTCCTGTTTTATGAACCCTGGTTTGCACTAAGGTCAGGTAGACATCTGATTATAAGGGAAGGTTGGACAGTTTGATCCAATCAGGTCCTCACAGCCCATGTAGACACAGACACAAAGAACTGCAAGTGTGTTAAAGGTGAACTGTCTTCCCAGGGCAAGACACAATCATCTGCACAATAGGTGCCTTCTGATGCCTCAGAAGCTCCAAGTTTTCCAAAATAACTTTGTAAGTCTGCCAGATATGGTACAGCGTTGGCAGGGTATCTGTACTATTCTGAAGCGCCAACTAGAAACCATGGCACCCTGCAACATCTCACATGGCACTGGTAAGCAAATCAATCAAGCCATTAATTACTATATCTCAGTGGAATATTTAATGTAGCTGCTCATCCCTGTCAAGGGATAAAATTGTTTAGGCCATGTTCAGAAGCACAACTGTAAATGGAAACTTTAAAGAAAAAAACAATCCCTTAACAGACATTAGATATCAGCTGGAAAGCAGTTCAAGTGAAGAAATATTTCATTCATTTCTCATTTGCTTCTCAAATTTTTATTAGATTGGATTCCTTAGACCAAAACTTGTGCATTGACTACACAGAAAGACATAGGTAGTTTTGCACCATTAGGTTGTTAGAAATTCGGCTTCATATTAAGGAAAAGATCAAATAGTAAGAAGATATTTATTGGAGTATTAAGGAGCTGATTCAGTCCAAACACCTTTTTGAATTGAGTCATGAAACTTAGAATTTGTGCCATCTTCATGATGTGAATACAATACTGGTATGAGGGAAGCTTATTAATTTAATTGTTTTAACACCTGTCAAATTGTAACAACTCTTGGTCATTTATCCAGAATAAAAATGTTTGATACACTGCGTAAATAAAGTCCATTCAGAAATGCATGAATTTTCCAGTACTTGGAAAAAAAGGGTTATTTTTGTACACAACAACAAAAGTGATATTTAGGCAAATTGAAATCAAATGTCGTATCTTTTAAAATTTCTTTTCTTTATTAAACCTTCAGCATGGGGAAAAAAAATAATGTCATTTTCTTATTAAAAAGAAATCAAAGATATAAGGATTATTTAGATTTTTACAAAAATGTAATGAAAACAAAGGATTCCACAGTCTTGAGTAAAGTCTGCCATTTGTTCCTTCACATAGCATCTATTTTCTCAGATTAAAGGCACTTTAGACAGGAATAGGAATATTGAATACTTCGAAATAAGCATGTTATAATTTATGAATATTGGTAATCTTGTTTGTTTTTATCTCCTTGCATTGTTCACCTGAGAGCTATAGATAACAAAAGAACCATTTCTATAATTTTTTAAAAATAGATGACTTTACACAGCAAATGATCTTGAAATAAACTGTCTTTAATCTGCAAAACCATCTGATTGTTTAATTTTGGTTTGCTTGATTTGGCTGAAATTTTCAAGCACCTTGAGCAGCATTTACATGTTATGAAAGCATAGTTTTTAGCAATGAAATGCCACTGCAATTTCTTTCAGAGTATCATGTTCTTTCAGCTAAACTGATGTTGAGCTTCTTCAGGGAAGGGTTTTCCTTTTAGAGAAATTTAGGTTTCTGTTGGATGTCTTTAAAATAAGGCCTATCAGGAAGGGACAAAATATCCTTCTGAAGAAACTGTTTTGGAACATCAATGGGCTGGTTGCACATTTCTTGTTTACAATTCCATACAGTATTTAATGAAGATGTACATCTGTATTATGATAATGTATCATTCATTGCAGCAGGAAATTCTTCAAATAAAAATATGACTGTGCTGCACCACAATTTTTGCACTAAACTTTTAAATTGCAGAACCAACTTATTCCTTCTTCTTTGCTGCAAACATGTCATCCATCATGACCTTTGGCATCCATACGAATACAAAGTCTGTTCTTTGTAGCATTAGTCAGGAGCACAAGGAGGTCACAACCTCTCTCTCTTTCTCAGTCCTTCCAGATAATCCCTGTCTGATCAAATAAAATATAAATCTCCATGGTAAAGTACATAAGACAAGACCTAATGGGGCGTAATAAACATTTCTCCTATAAGCAAATCATTCTATAATTTTGCACTGAAGGTTTTCTTTGTGTCCTCCTCTTGATCATCTGTCTCAAGATGTTTTCAGAGACAAACTGCAAGATTAAGCATTTCTTGAATTGCTGTGCACCATGCATTGAAAAAAGGAAGTTCTTCACATGACTACTCCTGCAGTTTTGAATAAATAATCTTTTGTCAATTTTTGGAGCTATATTGTCATTGTTTGACGATGTATATAGTGATTACTTGTTTACTGATGAGAAGACTCAAATAACTCTTGACATTCAGAGAATTCAGCATGAGCTTTAGACAGTACTCCAGACACCAAAATTTTAAGGAAACACTTAGACTGAATTAAAAGCAAATTTAATGCAGTTTTTTATTCTATTACAAGTATTTGGGTTATAATAACTGGCTTAAATTTCTGGGTTTCTATCACTTCATCCTGCTAGCTGTAGAAGAGGCAAGAAAATTCTAATATTTAAATACAATGAAAATCTAGACTTTATGCAAATGGGAAATGGAACACCAAAGATGCAATACCAGTATTTAAAATAAATATAACAAAATCTTTGTTCTATGTTTGGCTATCTTTGATCCTATTAAGACTTTAAAATAGTCAGATAGGCATAGATCAAATCTGTCTGAAAATCAATATTTATTTGGTTAATTTTTTTCCCAGTTGCTAAAATAATAATGGGCTGCACTTTAATTTTTTAAATTCTCAAGCAAAAACTTCTAGTAGTATGCATATATCAAGATATAAATAGGCTTTCATCCATCAAAAGCACTCAAAACAAGCCATGAAAGTAAAAGTTTACAATATAGCAACTCTAGACATTAAAGGCTACAACCAAGAATTAAATAGAGGGATGATAAAGGCTGCAAGACACTGAACAGGATAGACTACCCTGATTAAGACAGAGCACATAATTAATCTTTATGGTGGTCTGGAATTCTTCAAGTAAGTTTTAATAGAAAATAATCTCTGAGTATTTATGCATCTACAAAAGATCAGTCTGGAAAAAATCCAGACCTGCTTAAGCAGACTCTTTGTCCATATATTGTCACTGCTGTCTGGACTGACTTCCTTGGGACTACAGTACTGTAGTACATTCCCAGGAGTGAGTTCTTAATTACATTTTGGGGTTTGGCTCCAGAAATCAGTAGTTTCAAAGGTATAGCCCTCACTGACTGACAAACTTCATATTCACAACACATGTTTTTCAGTCCCTCTCCTTTACACTTTCTGTTTCTGGGAACTGACTCCTAATCCAGCATTGTGTTTTGGTTGTGGTTGGTTTTCTGGGTTTTTTTCTCTTTTCTCAAACAACATAGTATTTAATAATTTCTTGGTTGTTGACTTAAAAACTCATTTGCACATCCACAGAGAAGGACAGACACTCAACAACTTCTGTGAGCTCAGACAATCCCCTGCCCTGGATGGCACAGTCACACAAGGCACCATTTTGTCACAGGCCCATCTCCACAAACCCAAATAAGAGGGACTTGGTAGCAGGCAGGGAACCCAAATTAAGACCTCAGAGGAAGCGACATCCTATCTGAGACCCTCCCAGATGTGTCCTGGAAGAGACCCAGCCCCAGTGTACATGTGTGAAACCCACCAAGATGAGTCAGGGAGAGAGGATTAATGGGAGTGACTGAGTAGGTTGTATCCAAGCCCAGCTGATGGATGGATTTATGTCCAAGCACATAGACAAATTGGTAGACCTCAATCCCACTCAGGCAGAGAGGAGAGGAGAATGAGGCCATAAATGCTCTTTGTTTCCATGTGAGAGCTCAGTTTCTGTCTCTCTGTACCTTGCTGTGTATGTGCATGTAGGGCATGTATGCAGGTAGGGCATGTATGCATGTAGGGCATGTATGCATGTAGGGGATGGATGCATGTAGGGGATGGATGCATGTAGGGCATGTATGCAGGTAGGGCATGTATGCATGTAGGGCATGTATGCATGTAGGGGATGGATGCATGTAGGGGATGGATGCATGTAGGGGATGGATGCATGTAGGGCATGTATGCATGTAGGGGATGGATGCATGTAGGGGATGGATGCATGTAGGGGATGTATGCATGTAGGGGATGGATGCATGTAGGGCATGTATGCATGTAGGGCATGTATGCATGTAGGGGATGGATGCATGTAGGGCATATATGCATGTAGGGCATGTATGCATGTAGGGGATGGATGCATGTAGGGCATATATGCATGTAGGGCATGTCTTTGTGTGGCCTCATTGCTTGTTGGAACTGAGACCAGGGAGCTGCAGCAGACTTGACTCTACTGGCTGCTAGATTTGGCCCTATTCACTAACACTGGCTTTTGGAATTGACCCGTTATCTATCTTTTTATAATAATCTATCACTAATCCTTTGAGGGGCTGGTGTTGCAGCCATGAGGGCTAGTAGGCCCCTCTGGCAGTCAGTCGCCTACAGGCACAGAAATGCCCAGTCATGGTGACTGGGCCAAATAACCCCTCTGCTGCCCTTGGACCCTCTCCTATCTCCCTGTAAGACAATAAATCAACTTTCTACCCTGACCCACACCATTGGACCATCTCTCAAAACCTCGGTACCCTATAAAAACCCCACTTTTACCCAGCTCAGTGGAAGAGCTGTCCCTGAAACCCTTCACGGAGGATGCCAATAAAGATTCATCTGTGGAACTTCATACAGCGCTTCTCCTCTCTCTCCCTGCGTCTGCCAAGGCACCTTAGCAAGCTCGTGAGCTGAGAATCACTGCAAAGAGCTGATCACTGCTAAGAGCTGCATATCATTATAACTAAGCTTGCTAAGTGTTGCCTGTGCCTGGGAGCTCTGCCAGAGGTGCTTGGGGAGGGGGTACATAAGTGTTCCCCCCATCCAGGATCAACCAAGACAGCCAAGACCAACTGAAGCTACCGGGAGAAAAAACAAAAGGCTTGTACTGTCATTTGATTTGGTTGTTACTGTTGAAATCTCACAACTACAGTTACAAGCTCTGTTTTCTTCTGCTCTCCTAGAGTTAAGCTCCTTGACTTCCTCTGCTGTTTAAATGGGATTCTCTAGCACAAAATAGAAACCTCCAGTTTTCTTGTACCTTTCTTTTCTGGAAGCTGAAGCAGATGTGTGATGCTCTGACACATCATTTTGGTTGCTATCACAGCCAGCTGACATGAAAATATAAAATTACATCAAAGTAACTGAGTACTGTGGAAGAGAAGGTATAACTAGTGCCATGGTTTGTTCTTTTTATTGCTGAACTAAAAGGCCTGAGCATAGCTTCTTTCCAAAACTACAGAAAAATGAACTTGTGTGTGGAAAATAACCACAAAAATACTGTATTTAATTAGTGTGTGGGAACTCTTTATGGCAAATATGTTTGAGAAGGAATGGAAATTCTCCTCACCAGGTTGCAAGCAACTCTTCTGTTTCAACTTTTATAATTAATTGTGACTGAAATTATGTGTTTTATAAGACCCAGCTCTATTTTATTGGTTCTTACTACTACTGTCTGTGGGTGGATACCTTTTGTGGTAAAGGATATGTTTTCTGCTTACCTAGAGTTCTATTTCAGCTTTCAGGTGTCCTTGCCATATTACATTATTTATTCAAGAGAAAAAGATTAAGATTTTCCCTTGAAGAGTTTTAAATAACTTGTTAAAAACTGAGTTATTTTCTTTCTTTCTTTTCCTTTATGTTTTTGGCTTCATATTGTTCTTCATAAGTACTTTGCTCCATAGAGATTTCTCTATTATAAATTAAAATTTAATTTTGGTATACCCTCTTCCATTCAACCATCACCTTAGGAATTCACATTTATATCACTTATATTGTTATACATTCAATTCAAGACTTTCTCTTTTCTCTTGAGCCCAATTACCACTGAAAGAAAATATATCTCTTAGGAAGTGGGACTTTTTGAAAGTGTCCTGTCAGCTATATGGAGAGGGGCCAATCCGCTGCAGGTTTTATATATGTTCAAATAAATTCATGTGTGTGTGTGTGTATATATATATATGTATATATATATGTATATATATATATATTTGTGTATGTGTATGTAAAAGGAATGTAGGAGGGTGTAGAAGAGTGAAAACAGGAATCAGTAAAGATAAATGACAGGAAATAATGTGTATGTTTGTGTGGGCAGAAGAGAATGAGGTATGGGGAGGAAGAGGATAATATTTCAGCATTTGGTTCTGAAAGTTTTTCCTGAGTAAGCAGATGCTCTTTCTCTTGCTATCAGCAGGGATCTGAGTACATACAAAGCGCAGACCTATTCTGACAGATTGGGAAAGAAGCTGAACAGTTGAATTAAGTGATGTTAATGGAGGGGAAAAAGGTCCTTTTATCTTGACTCATAAATCTAGTTCCTTTCTCATCTGTGCAAAGCAGCCAGTTTCAGGAGTCCCTTCAGCTGGGCTTGCTGCTTGCAGCTCATGTTACTGCTTCCTTATTAATGCTGGGGTTAGAAACATGAAGGTTCCCAGTGTAAAGCACATTTTCCTAATGTACAGTACCTATGCTAGAAATAAATGTTTGTTTACATGACAGCATGGGAATTTTAATATATACCACAAACATTCTACAAAATGCTTATATTTAGCAGAATACCCTACATTATACCTCAGCAAAATTAACCAAGAACCACTGCTCTTCATACCAGAATGAGTGTTTTGTCTTAAAATACTAATAACTTACCAACATGTGTGCTCTGGGCAGAAGTTTGCACATCAAACATTTTTCCTTTGCCTTATTGCTAAGAAAATGAAATTTGGAGCACAGCTGAAGGAAAAGAAAGACTCAGGGTTTGAAGACAGAACAAAAGACAAAAAACTTAATACTATTAAATTTCATGCAGTTTTAGTATTACACATGCATCTTAAACTGAGGGATAGAAGGTGACTCTGTATGGGGATAGACATAAAAACCAGAATTTAAGCTGCTATGAGAATCATAATAAATTCTTCAAACCTTATGGAAAGCAGCATACAGCATTATAGCTGTTTTATCACATGAATCTAGAAATGTTATTTTTTTTGTACATAAATTCCAATCAAATAATACACCAAATTCAGGATTTGAGAGTGAGCTGTTCAAGGTGTACCTGGTGAATTATCAAAACCTAAAACATGCAGCTGAATCCTCAACATGGAGGAAAAGTAGTTCCCAAGTTAGGCTGAAATCATGGAGGAACCAATAAGTTTGTGATTATAACATTATCAAGAGCAGTGTCAATTATAAAACTTGCTTTAGCAGTGTGTTCTTTATCTGTATCCATCTGTTCTTGGTTTTTCACCATCATTCTTATTGCTCTGCCAAGACTGCAGAGGTAAGAAAATGCTATTCTCACTTTAATGGAACCTGTCCAGCATTATGCAGAGTTCCTACAGTGAAGGCAGGAATTTTCTGTATTTCTGAATCCATTCTTATGGCATAAGCACTGAAAGGTTTTTTTTGCAATCATATGTAAGGCAACATGCAAGGCAAGACCATGGTCTACTATTGAAAGACTCTGAGAAGAGGTCCTTTGCCCATGGGTTATCACACCTGGAAGCTAGAAGTCAACTGAAAGTCCAGATAACAACCTCTTCATGGTAAGAGCTCCAACACTGGCTTTGGAATTGTGCAGCTGTACATCATACAGATGCAGTAGCTTCTTATGAAAGCTCCTGTACCTTGATGAAGCCTCTTTGTCTAAGCCATGTTGTATTACAGAATCACTAAGTTGGAAGAGACCTTCAAGATCATTGAGTCCAACCCAATTTTCCTCCATCCAGAATTAGATAGGAACCCAATTCCACAATATGCCACTGATATTTGCAGAATATTTTGTTGTTTTTGCATACAACATGAATTTTAACTGATTCAGATAATGAATTTATTTAATAGCTTTCAGATCAACATGAGTTGGAGAGATACTCAGATCTCAGCAAAACAGAGATGTATTTTGGCAATTACTGAGACCACATAATGGTTTAAAAATGAAGACTGGTATTTTGGCAGCAGGAAGTAATGTCTAAATTAATAAACAATCTATTCATTGTATTAAAAAAAATGAAAGAAAGAAAACTGCAAGGCTCAAGGATTGAGTCATGCAGCCTTCTCAAAGAAGCCATCCCCAAGTCATATCTTTGGGACAGAATATTCGGAATAAATGATGTATGAGTGATCATATAGCAATATATGTTTGGTAGAGAGAGGAAACAACATGTCCCTTGAAAGAATGTCCAGGTTTCAGAGAAGGAACAATGCTTTCCTAGTGACATGTCTGGACTATTTTGTCCAGTTCTGGGTTCCTCAAGTCAAGACAGACATGGAGCTCATGGAGTGGGTTTGCTGGAGGACAACAAATATCATCAAGGGGCTGGAGCATCTCTCAGATGAGCAAAGGCTGTGAGAGCTGGGTGTGTTCAGCCTGGAGGAGAGATGACTGAGAAGTGACCTCACCAATATCTGTGAGTATCTGAAGGGAGGGTGCCAAGAAGCTGGGTCCAGGCTCTGCTCAGTGCTGCCAGGCAATACGACAAGAGGCAATGGGCAGAAACTGATGAACAGATATTTTCATCTGAATGTGAGAAAGGACTTCTTTACTGTGTGGGTAACCAGGCATTGCTCTCAGGGTGCCCAGAGAAGTTGTAGAGTCTCCCTCACTGGAGATATTCAAGAACCACCTTGACACAATCCTGTACCATGTGCTCTAGGATGACTCTGCTTGAGCAGGGAGGTTGGATGGCCTCCAACAGATGGCCCACTGTGATCATTTCCAACCTGACCTATTCTGTGGTCCTTTGTGGAAGTGCACCTGAAAGAAACTGAAATCTCTTTCTCAACCCTTTTTTCTTCAGGTTTCTTAGACCCTTATTCAGGCAAAGTTATCTCGTTCAGTGCTTAAAATTGCTTTGCGAAAGATTGTGTAGAGATACATACCTTACTTTGGATGAGCCAGTAACAGCCCAGAGTAACTTTAACCTGGAATCTCACAAGCAAGAGCCTCAGCCAGACTCCTGTGAACACCTGAGAATGACCCCTCAATACATCATTTCTTTGGCCCATGCAACTGTCAGAACTACAAACCTGTTAGTTTAGAAAACACTGCAAATGTGATAAGGACCGACCTTTCTTATATGAGAGAACACTGCCACTAATACTGTATGACAAGCTGTCTGCTGACAGTTTGCAAATCCACTTAAGTTTTATTATTCACTTCAGTCTTTCACCATGCTTTCTACTGCCTACTGTGGGAAGGGCTGTCACAATCTAATAGTGTGAAGAACCAAGTGATATTCTATATTTTCAGTTACTAGTGGGATGTGAATTTCCCACCAATAATCTGACATTGCCAGGTGCTGTTCTAAAAGACAACTTCTTTCAGAATTGTGACTTTCACTGATACACTGACTTTCATTGACTCTTCCACTTTTTAAGGTCATGGCAATTGAACCAGATAGAATCAAATATTTTTTTTTCTTATCTGAGTTACAGTGTTAGAGGTAGATGTGTGGGGGTCCCACCAGCTTTGATACCCTACATAAAGTCCCACCATGTGTTCATTAGCCCTCATAGCCTTCCTCTGAATCATTAGTCTACAAAAAGGAAGAGAATGGAGAAAAAACTTCATGCTGTTTTCTAACAGGTTTAAATTTAGTTTCAACATCTGCTGTTCTTTCAGAAATTTCCTACATTAAAACTGTTACACTTTAAATAGGCTTGTAGGAAATGGCTCCTCAGAATGTTAAATGGCTTTACTCTGGACAGCCATCAGCTTGCTTCACTCTTTGAGCACAACTCTCCACAGCTGTAGGTAGCTTGTATCCAATAAAGTCCTCAAGCAAAATAAACAGGCAAAATGAGTTATTTCCTAGGCAAATAAATGGTTTAAGTATATCTCCTTATTCTGACCTCATTTGTGGCTATTTGTTGCATAATGAAATTTCCTATCAAAAATAGTTTTGTTTTCACACAATGAAATATGGTAATATCATTCCTCCCAAGTGAGAGACTTCCAGTTTGATTTCAAAATCAACACAGACCTTGGAATACCCTGGGTGAAACAGCAACTAAGCTCAAGTTTGGCCTTACACAGTCATAGCCACTAGCTCACCTCTCCCTCTTTGGCTTTAAAGCTAATCAAAGAGGAGACAGAAGCAACCTCTGGATTGAGGAGTAATTATAAAGAATCTACTGAAAATCGTAACAATTCAGAAGCTATGATTTAGGAAATTTCCAGGAACCATAAGTATTAGGAGGAAGCTTGTGATGATAAAGGAGGCTGTGGAAGGGTGAAGATGTCAGATAGCACCTCCAGTTTTTCCCCTATAACAGGAGGATGAAAGCCGCTGTGGCTCTTTGTTGATGTGGGAATGACACCAGCTCCTTTCTTCCTGCAGAAGCAAGTCATACCTGAGCATAATGGAAACAGTGTGTTTATTTCTCTTTTCCAAAATGCAGGGCTGTCAAACACAGATCCACAAATAGCCCTATGATTTGATTTGCGATCCCTTATATTCTCTTATTACCACCTCCCAGAGTTTTCTTTTTTAACCCATTCATTCTTTCCCAGAGAAACATCCACCCCCACTGATTTTTTCTCCATTGGTTCTTGTTTTGGGACAGCTATTTGGCATTTCTGATATTTTCCCCATATCTCCTCCCTGAAAAGTACCTAAAATTCCCCTTCAAACCTCTATGAAGCTTGTCTGTACCTCACATAACTCCCCTTACAACCTGCACAATCCATCTATTCTTTATGATAAGTAACTTTTTTATTGCCTCATGACTGTTGATTTTTACACACAGCAGTTTTCTCATGTCATGCCCAGTAGTTTCTCACATCCTGCTCAGCTCTTTTAGCTTTAGGCCAGCGTCTGGTCAGTGACCTATTCGTCTGTTCTCAGCCTTAACACAGGGGTTCAAAAATGTTGTATAAATCCATTTTCCACAGAAAATCTTGAAAGAAAGAAGCTTTCTTTTTTCTCAAGTGTGGACTTAATATACTTTATATTGCCTTGTCTGAGCCATCAGGCACGCACTGTATTGCTTTAAATGCATGGATTTCTGGCAGTTGTTGTGGGCAAGGATAATTTTTCTGTACTGTATATATTTGTTTCATTGACTTAATAAAGCAATTTTTTTTGCTGATTGTTTTAGCAATTGAAACACATTTTTTCATAACACAGTACCAAAGAGTAAGAGGTAAAAAAATAGAAGTTTAGATTTGGGAATCAATTCGACTTCAAAGACACCATGAAGAGCAAATCAAGATGAACCTATGAATACAAGAGAAAGAGTTTTCTGTCACACTCTGCCCCACCTTCCCCTTTCCTTTCCTTCCCTACTGCTTGACAAGAGCCCTGCAAGGTCCCACTATTTTACCCAGGCAAAATTTGTGCCTTTGGTCCCTGAATGTGCAAGGACTGTTTCTGAAAGTGTAACAAAGAAAAATAAAAGTGAAATCACCAGTTTTGATACAGGGAATAATGGGAACAAATTATTGAAAACAGTTAAAACAATATTAAAACCTGCTGCAAAAAGGAAGAGAGATAAAAACGGGATAAAATTAGCCTTACCTTTGAGTAACAGCTACTAACAAGCATTTAAAGAACAAGCAGTACACACATTTAAAAAGAATCATATTTGCATTACCTACAGTTCCTCAGTGAGGGAATTACAAACTCAGGAACATAGATGGGGAAATAGTTAAGGAGATTCATAAATTCTTTTGGCTGTTATCTGAACCTGAAACTTCAAAAAAAATCCCCATGCTTCTTCTCAGTAACGCTGTGTGGGTAAGGATTAAATTATACATTTGATTCACTGCCCAAAAAAAACCTGGCAGAGATGGAGAACTTGAAAATCCCTTTTTGCTCTGAATGGCAGCTTTTCTTTATAACAATGAACCATTTATCTTCAGTAAGTGAAACAGGAAGCTGGTGAAATACTGTCCTCTTGTTTTCTAGATTATCTCAACTAGCACTTAAATGTGATTTTTCTCTCTTGGATCACAATATCAAACTTCAAATTTTGTAATATGGTTCTCAAGTCACCCTTTGGCTGCTCAGAACACCTTGAGAGCCAAATCTTAACCAGGATAGAGTTTTGGAATTGTGTCAAGAAATGCAAATGGACTTTACAAGTCTTTTTTTTTTTTTTAGAAAATGAACTACCTGAGTGCATGTTAAAATCATTCAAACAATCTTGAAAGACTAAAGCAAATTACACATGCAGAACAGTTATTATACATATTCTTAATCTGTCCCCCATTTTCAAGTCACAAGAAGTGAAATAACTTCATATAGACAAACATATTCATATCCAAGATGCAGATTTTTCAAATTGTGACATAAACTGAAGATAAGGCATCTTTGTGAAGGAAGGCTGGGTGATAATCTGTAATCTGTAAAAAATTATTCTGGCAATCTGAAAGCAATCCTAAAGAGGGAAAAGGAAGGAAATAAGGATAGGATAGCAAAGGAAAACATCCCCAAAATATTTTTTTTGGAATATGCCCAGTTCAGAAAGAGTTGAATAAAATGGGGTCCTTCGATGATCATAGCAGCCTAAGTGAAAAACTACAGACATCTAACCTGCAAAAGATTTTGTGAGGTTACTAATTCCGTATTCCCTACAAGCATTTAAGACTAGAAATTAAGAAAATTCTCAGACTGAAATAACAAGTTGGGTTCTGAATTGTCATAAATATATTTGTGAATGCATTTTGGACTTTCTCATTTGAGATCAGTGAGTTGCTGCTAGGTCCACGAAAAACAGGCTAAGGAGGACAGGGCTTTAGAGAAGTAGTGATTAATTGGTTTGTTAACTGTGTTGTCTTAAGGCTGTATCAGTAACTTAAGTGCCTACTAAAGTACTATATAGTTCATTTTGCAGTAAAGTTTATATTAGAAAACTCTCTTCCCAGATCTTTCTCACACCTGGGTGAAAAAAAGGATGGAGACTGGTAGGGAAAAATCCCTCCCACTAGAACATATGTAAGTTTATGGGACCTGATGGGATGCATCCCAGAGTCTTGAAGGAATTTGCTGATGTAGCTATCAAGCCACTCTTCATGATATTTGAAAAATCATGGTAATCAGGTAAAGTTCTACGTGACTGGAGAAGGGGAAACATTGCACCTATCTTAAAGAAGGGTAGAAAGGAGGACTCTGGAACAACTGACTTGTCAGCCTCACTTCTGTGCCTGGGCAGATCATGGAACAGATCCTCCTGGAAGCTGTGCTAAGGCACAGGGAGGACAGGGAGGTGATTTGGGACCAACATGGCTTCAGCAAGGACAAGTCCTGCCTGGCCAACTCAGTGGCTTTCTACAACGAAGTGACAACCTCAGTGAATAATGAAAGGGATACAGATGTCATTTATATGGACTTCTGTAAAGCCTCATCTGCCATAACATCCCTCTCACTAAACTGGAGAGAGATGGACTCAGTGGATCCACTGATAGGTGGGTAAGGAATTGGTTGGATGGTTGTATCCAGAGGTTAGTGATCAGTGGCTCAGATTCCTGACAGACATCAGTGGAAGGTGTTCCTTCCCACAGCAGAGGGGCTGGAACTCGATCATCCTTAAGGTCCCTTTCAGCCCAAGTGACTCTATGATTCCATGATTTTTATGATTATATAATCGAACCTTAACATGACAGCAGATGATCCACACAGGAGGGTGGATGATTTGCTGTATTTGTTGTCTGCACCCCAATCCAGGTAGATGTGAAGCTTTAACCTGCCCTCTAGACAGCAAAATACTTTTTTAAAATTTATAAAAACTTTGTGGGGGTTTCACTTCAAGGTTAGGAAACCTCAGAGGCTTACAGAAAAATATCTCTCTGTGCACTGTGCCCGAGCTTCCACATTTACCTCTGGACATGCAGGACTTGAATAAATTGCCCATACACAGGTATTGAGTATTATTTTCCATATCAAATGGACACCAGCTGCCTTGGTAAATAAAAAGGCTGCAAGATTTTTCGGGTCTTGATGGATATCTGCCAAAGTCATGCTGATAATTCAAATACTTTGGTAAGTGTTACTTGATGTCTATGCCTTGACAGCTCACTCAAATCCTCGATACCATTGAAATCTCTAAAACTCTGGCAAATTTAGTATGACTTGCTACAGATTTAAAATACATGTTGGCTAACAAGATAAACAAGAACTCCTACAACTACAGGCAGTGAACCCCCCAGGGGAGCACGCTGAAAAATAAATGCATAGCTGATGGAAGAATGAGTTTACTGAAACTGTAGAGCAATTAATCAAGAACGAGGTTGTTGACAATCTTTTCAGATAATGTGTATCTGCTGTATAATAACTTTTAAGAACTGATTCTTTCAAAGTAATTTCCAGCAAAACACATCAGTCCACCTCTGTGATCTGCTGATGGTAAGGGGAAAGAGCATGGGGGGAAGTTTGATTGCAAAAATCAATATAATATCTTTTTGATAGTTTTTGGTTGTTTTACAGACTTTACCAGAGAAGCGAACTAATATATTTATATATTTATGTAACACTGTCATGGCATGTAATCTGAAAACCCTGCAATGGTGGAGAGCTGTTCTAGAAAGAGCTGCCAGGATCTGTGGCAAAATGTAGGAACCTTGGTCAGAAAGAGATAATGGACATGCCCTAATATGTGAATACATTTCTGAAAGACATGAATATTTCATATAGCATATTACTGACTTGGAAAGAGAGAAAAAGCTTTTTTTTTTTTTTTTCTTAAGTGTGTGGCTTCCCTCTAATTCAAAAAGTCAGAGATGCAGTTTTCAGAGATAAAATACACTATTATGAACTTCTGGCATGCTGAAATAAGAGTAATCATTGTTCCAAACAGCTTACATACTAACCATGATATTAAGTATTGTCTGCCAGCTTAATGTAAACAACTTTGAACCAGGATATGTTTTCACTAACAACTATGTCAAGATCAAGACCTAACTATTTTGCAATGAAAAGACATGAAACCAGATCAGAAGACAGAAAAGTATGAAGGCTGAGGTGAAATGAATATGCAGAGTCCTTCTCAGGGAGGCAAGAGCAGCTGTGGACATTGCTGATATGGTTCACTTTATTCTACAGAGGAATAAGATTGTTTGTGTTAATCTGTTCATTAGTGAAGGCATTTCCTTTATCACAAATTAAACCATCATGATTCTTAGCTTTCTATCCTAAGTGTGGTCTAGTGGATAAGACACTGAACTGGTATTGTAGTAACTCGTTTTCTAGTACAATGCACAGATCAAATCCTGTTCCCACTTCATGTTTCATCTTGCTGATCTCAAAGCACTTTGAGACAAATGGAAAGAAGCAAAATGTTAGAGGATGAAAATTTTATTGTCACTAACTCTTAACTGTCCTCTTTTTATGTAAAATCAGTGTATGTAGCTGAAATTATGCTTCTCCACAGCATGTACAGGTGTCATTATTATCCTTCCCAGCTCAGTTGGTCAGAGCATGGTGCTGATACCACCAAGGTCATGGGTTCAATTCCTGTATGGGCCATTCACTTAGGACACTTCAGGGTCCCTTCTGACTCAGACTATTCTGTGATTTGGTGATTTGTGTGAATGTCAAACACTGCACTAGAGAAAATTTTATTACTTTGTGCTGCTTTGGTAAGAGTCAAGCCTTATTTAATTTTTCCATTTTTCTTCTCTGTGCCAGTGTCAGCAGAAACACTGAAACCCTCCTGGCTGATCAATGTGTTTATTTAACTTGTTTCAATATATATATATATATATTTTAAATAGAAAATTAACATGAAGTAAAGGAAAACAGAATACAAGTTACTGCATCTACACTAAGTTATTACTGGAAAAAAAAAGTTACTGCAGCATAAATTACTATTTTTTCTTCACTGCAAAGTGATTCACTCTGTCCCTGTATGCTTTTGAGCTCCATCAAGTAAATAAAAGCTTTTTGCTTTACAGTTTAATTGATACAAAAAATAGCACAGTACTATGAGAAACTGGGCAAAAAGGGTACAAAGAATCCACAGTGCTGGTGTTCTTTAAACCACCCTTCACAACTGCCATAAGTAATAGAACTTGAAGCCAGTGACTGTACTCATATGCTCAAAATTAAGGGAGCATATGGAATTTGGAACAATAGTGTATTTGGGAAAACTTTTGGGAGTGAGGGGAAATCTATAAGCTAAGAGGATGGATGTTGCAACTGAATATTAAGAGATTCTTGGCTGTAGTTATTGAAATTAGCTTAGCCATGAGGCACAGAGGAAGAAAGAGCAAAAAGTTAGTATGAGGTCGTGGAGATGTAATGGCCTTTTTAAATGGAGCAGCAGGACCAGCACCAGCTGCCTGTTCTGGGAGGAGAACAGGAGCCTGAAAAAACTACTCACGCAAAAATTTTCACACTTCTAAAAGAAAATGCAAGACTAGAACTGTAAACCTGCAGGCTTCCCAGGTTAAGATGGAGGCTGTAGTTAAAAGCAAGCATTCTTTTATTCTAGTTGTTGTTTTTTGGTTTTGTTTTGTTTTGGTTTGTTGTTTGTTTTTGTTTTTTTTTTTTTTTTCTGTTGATAATGGAGATTTTGTTAGAAGCAGTCAATTCTATCTCCTAAGTTTCATCTCCTAAGGAGATGTTACTTTCTAAAATAGTGTATACCTATGAAAACAATTTAAAAGAGGACTTTAGATCCTCTCTCAGAACCTTGAAAAATATTAAATATGTTTGTGATGAAAGCAGTTCTTTACTGTCAAGAGTTATGTAATACATATAGCTAGCAATAGACTGGAGGATACAGGCATGTAAGAAAGGAATACTACAGCACTGAGTGCTTAGTCCTAAATCAAATTAATGAAAGGCCTTCTCTTTCAGAAGTTTCACTGCTTTTCATGTATGATAAAGCAGTTTTTCTTTACATTAATTTTTATGTTGTTATTGGCTGGTTAGGTCTGCCCTGTTCTCCAATCTGCCCAGGGGCAGGGAATTCACATCGAAAGAACTGGAAGGGAATCTTGGAACTGCAATTCCTGGCCAAACCCTCACTGTATCTCAATAACACACAACGTTAAGCCGGCTGCTCGAACATTTGGCCCTTCTACCCAAAACTGCAACATGATGTCAAGAGTTGTAACACAGAGAGGGAAAAACACTAGCCAATACAAGCATCAATTCTGAAAAAAAAGTAAGATTACACAGTGCATTGTGTCAACCTGATATGAAGAATCACAGAATATCCTCAGCTGAAAAGGACCCACAAGGATCATCAAGTCCAACTCCTGGCCCTGCACAGAACATGCCCAAGAGTCACACCATGTGCCTGAGAGCATTGTTCAAACATTTCTTGAGCTCTGTCAGGCTGGTGCTGTGACCACTTTCCTGGGGAGCCTCCTCCAGTGCCCAACCCAACCTCTGGGGGAATAACTTTTATCTAATATCCAAACTAAACCCCTCCTGACACAGCTTCAGGCCCTTTCCTCCGGTCCCATCACTGGTCACCAGACAGGACATCAGGGCCTTTCCCTCCACTTCTCCTCATCAGGAAGTATCCAAATGTGAAAGTATCCAAATAAAGATGTATCCAAAATGTTGTTTCCTTCCCCGGGAAAAAAAAAAAAAAAAACAAAAAAAAAACCCAAAACCAAACAACCAAACAAATCCCAAACCAAATAAAAAAAAAAAAAACCAAAAAAAAACCAAAAACAAAACAAAACAAAACAAAAAAACCAAAACCCAATCCCAAAACAAGCTATGATAAAATATGTATCCAATCTTCCATTGTCCTTACCAATTAGAATGGCTTAATTTTCTTCTATTTCATGTGAGAAGCTGACAAGGGTGCTGCTGCTGCTCTCCTGTTGATCCTGGTAGCTCTGGCACCTATTAACAGAAAGACAAATCTTTGATCCTAGGAGATCCAGCAGACTGCTTCATATGAGCCACAAGGTTGAATGTAATAAAAAGAACGGACTCACAACATTTTTAAGCTTTCTTTTCAGCAATCAGTAGAGCACATCTGAAATTGAAAGAATCAGTACACACTGCCTGTCTGGCTATACATGTGAGTGTCATCCACTTTCTACTTCCACTGTAAGTGAAAAAATTATTCAAAGAATCTTTAAAACCATCACACATTCTAGAAAATGGTAATTTTTAATTTCATTTGGCATGACTGGACTAAATACTTGGAACATTTATTAACATCTTTTTACTTGTTTAGTTTCTACTGAAGTATCTTAAAAGCCAGAAAAATATGCAAGAGAAAATTGTATCCCAGGTTAATCTATCGGTAGTCGAGTCACTAATAGGATTCCAGTATGCAGTTAAGATCCCTTCACCAGACTAAAATTACTTTGGCTTCTGCAAGCTACACTCATGAGTCAGTTTAGGATTTTTTCTTTACTACAGTCTGATTTTTCTCCACGCCCTTTTCACAGACTGATGATTTCTTCCTGCAGCCGAATGAGTGCCTTGGCTGCAAAATGTTTAATGAACAAAAAGAGAACATCTGTAGTAAGCCTCCAGGCACAGAAATATTTGGGTAGAGATAAGTCAATTGCACATCTGAGCAAGTAATTTCTGCCCTGGCATAGGGATTTGCCTTTCTTTGAACACTGAAAGAGCTATATGACTTTTAACCTGGACTGACCTTTAAAGAGCTGCTGACGACTACTGGAAAACCTAACAAAAGCTCAGACAGGAACAATTCTCCTTGTGTGTCTTATTGTCCCTTCAAATGTATCATTAAACAGAACAGTTCAATCTAAAATATATAACAGAGTTTTCCAGCCAGAGAAGTAAAATATCAAGCACTTAAATGAGGCATATGTAAGCTCTAATAGGAAGTGATCTTTGTTTTCATTTTTCTGTAAGGTTCCAAAAAGTCTTTCCTTGCTGATTAAGTCAGCATTAAATGAGATTTACAGTGTAAAAATATAGCTTCATTGCCTCAAATCCCTCCTGTTTTATCCCAATACCTACAAAAAATTGGCAGCTCAAGCACTGAGAGCATTGTCTACAAGGATGACTAATATCTATTCCTGTTGTTTCATTGTTCATCTTCTTTGTTCTTAATAGTTTACCTTTTTCATATTTAGATCATAAAAATCTTGGGCTATAGGTCATATTTTCATTCTGTGTGTGTCTTGATCTGGGATCTGAACCTCTATTGAAACAACAAAAAAACCCTACAATTCAAGTATGTATTAACCAGAAGCTGAATATCAAAATTTTCACTGAACAAAAGGTAGAATTAATTTGCCTCAAATATGCTGTGAATTTGCTGGCTTTTGTCAGTGCCTAAGCTCTACACACAAGGCTTCCTTTATTTTAGCTATGTCTAAACATTACAGCTGCCTTCAGATCCAGGGGACTAAGACAGAAACCTAATGAGCTGTGCTCTATATTTTTCTTTCTTATGGTGAGGTGCTGATTTAGAAGTTAATTTAGAAGATTTAGAAGTAAGAGGAAGTTAAAAAATGATACCACCCATGAGTGTGACACTTCTTCAGTCACATTATCTGATTATGCAACTGCACAGGTCTCTTTTTCATTTTCTCCCTAAATGTAGATGAGTATTGTTTAAGCCCTGGCTCTTTTGCCACTATAATTTGGGAACCTGCTGTAAAGCAATGCCCATGGGATACATGTATATCTCTGAAAAGGTTGGAATAAAAATTCACTAAACTAGTTTTACAAAATGGACTTCCACCCATGGGAATTAAATGGGGTATTGGCATAAAAGGTGGGGTTTTATGATGCTTCATAAAACTTCACCTTCTTTAAAAAGACTCCAAAGCTGCGTTTGCATTTGAATTTGTCCCCGTGGGAAGGCATTACTTTAATTTCTTTAAAGGCAATCCTTACATTTTCCAGCTTTGATATAAGATCTGCCACAGAAATTCTTTCCCAAGGTAGAATTACAGATAGAGTGTTAGGTTAAAGAAATTCTGAAAAAATTTTGAAGGAAACTCCAGGTAACATACCCATGGATTTTAAGTATTGAAGACAAATATGAACATACACAGAATCACTAGTTGGAAGAGACCTCCAGAATCATAAAGTCCAACCCAACCCTAACCTCAACTAAACCATGGCACTAAGTGCCCCATCCAGTTTTTTCTTAAACACATCCAGGGATGGTGACTCCACCACCTCCCCAGATAGACCGTTCCAGTACTTTATTACCATTTCTGTAAAAAACTTTTTCCTAATATCCAGCCTATATTTCCTTTGACACAGCTTATGACTGTGTCCTCTTGTTCTATCTGTTGCTGCCTGAAGAAGGAGACCAACCCCACCTGACTGCAACCACCTTTCAGGGAGTTGTAGAAGTCATACACTGGGTGTAATGGCAGGTAGCCTCACATGATAATTCATTGCCAGACTGATGTCTAATAGGTTCATTGCCTATTGCACTAAGATAGAAAAAAGTTATTGTGGCACTGTAGAAATTTAGAGCTTTGCAAATAAGGCACTTCTACATAAAAGGGTCATTTTAACAGTTTTGTAAATATTTGTCTTAGACAATACATATGTTGTGGTAAGTGTATTATGAGCTTTTAAGTAAGTGTAATTCGGAAAGAAGGAAACCAATAACGTTTTTTAAGTAATATATTTTCATATAAAGATGTAGAACAATATACTATATTGTGCAACACAATATAGTATTGTTTGAAGGATACCATGTGGTGAGATAATTCAGGAGAAACATGTTGTGTAGACATGCTGGATTATTCATAGGATCTAAAATCTGGCATTTACATCAGAGTTTAAGGCTGTGAACCTGACATTCCTTGGTATGGAATACATAGAAATACAGATGGCCTTAATACTGTAACATAGTACTGTATGTTAGAGCAAGCAATTCAGTAAAGTTAGCAAACATATTCTTTCAATTATATGGAAATGCAAAAAGAAAAAAAAATTAAAAAACTTGCAAGGTATTTGACCTCTATTGAATTACATGATTGATACTCTTGCATAAATATATTTCAAAATTTGGGGCCCACTCCAGCAGAAAATGTCTATAGCCTTCCAGGTCATTCAAACCCTGCTGGCTGCAGAGGAAGCCAAGGGTGTGGGAGGAGAGAAAGAAAGAATGTTAATGGTTAGAGGCTCTAAGACTCTTCTTGAAGGGTACTCTGTTGAACTGGGGCCCTGGTTTTGGTTTGATACAAAGGGAAAAAAAAAAAACTTATATCAGGCAAATTACTTTTCTTTTTTTTTTTTTTTTTTCTGTTCCTCATCTGTCATAAGTAAATACTGGTCTTAAACAGATTTTATCAGAGCTGCTTTGACCACTTTCCATTCGGCTGATTGATGGAGCAAGGTTAAAGAGTGAAGAGAATTGCAAAATCTTGTCTTGGTGATAGATCTTCACCCTTTTCATTCTAAGAATATGCGGAGTTGTATTCTGGTTTCAGTCAGAAAAGACTGCTACATTAACCTGGTCTGCCTAAAACAGGCCATGGAATTGCATCCCCATGATTCCCCCACCAAGCCTATCATTTCTTTTTTGGTATATTAGCTTGTTTGGCAATGGCATTGTTATGTATTTGGCTCAAGAACACATGCCCTCTTCTTACAGTTAATTTAAATCACTGTCCTGAAAAATAGTGGTTGCCTAGCAGATGAGTTGGATGGGTGACATAAAAAAGAAAGGGATAATATTTGTGAAAATATGCAGCAAGATTTACAGAAAAAGAATTGCTAATTTTACTGCATACTTGGCAACAAGGACAGAGGACAGGAGGCAGGTTATAATGTGTACGTTTTATAGTAACTAATTAAATTAGTCAAACTAGTCTATTTTATTATCCAGGGCCTGGTTGGAAGGAAATATCTTTGATTTCTGCATATACAGGCTTGGAGAATCAAATAGCTTTTCTATGAACCTTACGCCATATAGAAGCCCAACACTTTGGAAACAGTCTGTATTTGTACTAGAGGTACAAGCCTTCTCCAATTTAATCTGAAGAAATGTTTAGAAATAAAGCATATGTTAAATAACTACAGTCCTAGTAATTTATAGATATATTATGATACAGATTTATTCAAAGACCTTCCTATTGGTTATAAGTGCTATCATCATATGGCAGCAGCTGCTGAAGAGTAAAGCTATGCGGTTTAGACTCTGTTATTCTCTTAGTAGGTCTCAATCTCAGTCGTTTTTTTTTCAGAGAGCAAGCTAAGAAAAATAGGTCAAGTGGAAACTGAAAACACCAGAAATCTCAGAACAAAGTCTGTTCCTATAAAAGCTTCATCCAAAACAAACCTTGGTGTTTTTTAAATTTGCCCACTGATATCCTCGCACTATGAAATGAATAATTCTTACGACTAATCTGACTCTTATCACTGTTATTCAGTGCTACAGTTACAGTAGTCACAGTAGTTTATTTACTTTACAATACAACCAAAAGGATTACAGGTCAAACTGGAGATGTACTGATGAGAGCCAAGTAACTCCACTGACGTAATTCAGGGTTGCACAGAGCCACATGCAGATATTTTACATCCACTACCTTTGCCAGATGAAGACTTTAAGAGTTCTGGTTCCCTGTCACAGCCTACCACCTGAAGGTCCTCATGTCTCTGCCAGCAGGCAGGAATTTTTTCTCTTTAACTCACTTCTGGCAAAGTTGGCCAGGTGAACTCAAGTGCCCTTTTGCAGCTGGCTTTGCCAGAAGGGGATCAGTGACCAGTGTGATGCCACCTGCCTGTAGAGTTTCAGGGTCACTAACTTTCTCCAGAAGAGGACCACTGTCTATGACTCTTTGTGAAGCTGATTTCTACCCATGGATAGAGAAGAGAGTACAATAATAGACTTGATGAAATAACAGACTAGCAATTAAATGAGGGAGTGAGAGCAGGTTATCCTGAGGAAATTTCCTTGTGAGAGTGAGAGTATGCAAAATCTCTCATTCCATTTCTGAACATTGTTCAGATAGACTGCTTCTGCCTGAAAGAGAACTGTATATCATCAACAGAAAACTAACATCTAGATATAACAAAATGTACTTAATATTTTTCCAACTGTTCCTTAAAATAAAACTTGTCACTGTCTCGTACTGTTTTTGCAATCTAATACTAAACTGAAGAGGTACAGGCTGGAGTGGTCTCCACTGACTGAGTGTCATCTGCAGTTATTCCACTCTAAGGTCCTCCTTTATTTCACCTTGAATATTGGTTAAATTCAAACCTTATGTTGTAACTATGGTCCCATAAGGAAATACGATGCAGAAAGGGAAGACAATCAAGACAGCATAGCACTTCCAGTTTTCAGCCAAATCAGTGAACCTGTGGTTGGCATTTGAAAGGACTTCTGGTGTAAAATGAGGGAGAGTTGCCTCCTGAGGGAAGGGAAAAGAAATAGAAAAAAATTGTTTAAATAAGAGTGGTATATTACTTTGGACTGGATTCAGCAGGCGTGGGACTGACCTGCGGAAGTAGCAATAAAGGAGAATTTAAAATGCAAGAAAGAGAATTTAAAATTATCCGTAAAGCTCTGTAAAATAACTCCAGTTCTTGTTATTCTCATTGTTCCTTTTTATGCTCTTTGATAGCGACTGGCTTTGTTAGAAGTGTAGGAACATGCTCTTCTTCACACAAGACACTGTTCATAAGTAAAAATTATTGTTCATATAGTAACACCAGCACTGTATTTCTGGCTGTTACGAGCAAGCTGACACCTGATCACATAATAAGAACATGGAAGATATCATTCAGTGGTCTCTGGAGCAGGAAGTAATCTGATGCCAAGGGCAGGTGTGAGATGAAAATGTGTTAGAGATATAAGCATGGAAAAAATGTCAGACCCAAAGCTCTAGAGAGATAAGCATTGCATTTTTCTGATCTAACGTAACTTTCAAAAACATAGTCTTGCAGGAAAACAAATAATTATCCTGGAAAGTCATTGTTGTATTTATTTTTGTGTAAATTTTTTATCTCTTTTATTTGTTAAATATATATATATGTAATGACAGGATGAGAAAAACAGGATCTGTACCTAAGTTTTCGAAAAATACATGTAACACACTAGCATGTCTCTGCTATCTAGTATTGTTCAAGTTGGGAGATAAGGAGAAACAAACCACTGATAAGGAAGGAATTTTAAGAAGATTAAATATTTTAAAAGCTATAAAGTAGGGCAAAAATGAAGCAATTCAATAGTTTAAATATGAGAAATATTTCATTACTGATTAACTGAGAGCTGAAGATACCCTAACATATTTCTTGACCTTTTCAAGGCTGGTTTGGATGGAGCAACCTGGTCAAGTGGAATGTGTCTCTGCCCATGGCAGGGGGGCTTGGAACTAGTGGACCTTTAAGGTCGCTGCCAACCCAGACCATTCCATGATTCCATGATATTCAGACCAGCCTTGAACTGATCAAACAATGCTGGGTAGAAGACACTAGTGGGAAAACTGACAACCAGCATGTTCACTGACATACCACGGACTGAAACAGGGATCTGTAGGTCTGTGCATTAAACAGATGAGATCTTAAAGCTTGGGTTGGGCACAAATCACATTACCTCAGAACTGGCAGAAAAAGGGTCCATCACACTTTTTCACACCCAAGCAACATAGACCCAAGGACTGTGTGTGCAGATATCAGGTAAACCACTGAGCTGTACTTTTCTATAGTAAATGGTCTCAAATAGATGTGTTGCAAGCAATACCCTTGAGTGCAGCCTTCTAGAACCATTAATCCTTATAACCACCACAGATTTATCAGTGCTTGACTGTGAGACAGAATTGGGCACTCTAGCACAAATCCGATACAACACCATTTACTTGAGGAGTGACTGCTTAGTTTCTGTTAACATGAATTTTGTACATGTAAGGCATTTCTCTCTGCATTGCCAAACCCAGTCCTGTGTTCAGTTTTCACAGAGCATAGTGGCTACAGATATTTAATAGAAGGGCTGTTGTGGCAGGACCTGGGTTTTATAATGGTATAGATTTGAATTCTAATAAAATTATAGAAAACATTCCAAACCAAGTAGAATTTATCTTGATCTGATTTTTATTTTTAAGACTGAATTTGTGTTACTATGCAGTTGCAGACCAAACTTTTCTAAACTATACCGTTAATATACAATTTTTAAAAACCACACCAATAACTTTACCTCATTAAAACTACAAGTTTATGTCAATTTTACCTGACTGTAATACATTCTAATTGAAATTGGATATTAAAATACTCTGATATATAACTCAATTCTTTACAAAGTTCCTGAAATGCAATTGCAATTTTTAAAGTGTATCTATAAAGATTGTACCAGTATATCTTGGGACACAGCACACCCTGGGACACAGCACTTGCTATAGAATCTGTATCACATAAATCTCGTAGAAAGCAGCACTGAAAATTTTGCCTTCAACCTCTAAAATAATTACACTATTGAAAATCACCTGGGCTTTCCTCACAGACAAAAGACTCATGGCCAGTAATTATGGCTAATAACGTTAATATGCATTTACAGACTTTGAGAGAGATTTTTCTCAGCTTTCATTAGCTGCAAGAAGTTAAACAAAAAGGAACCTTATATTTTCTTTCTATATTTCTTCCATTTCACCTGAAAGAAACTTGAATCTTGGATTAATAGTGGTATTTGGTCAAGTTTTGGGCAGTTTCCCTGACAACTTTATTGCTTGGTGAGCACAAATTAGATTCAGCATGGTTCTCTTGGATTTGATATGTTTTTTGATATGAGCATGTGTGCTAATCTGTCAAGTAAACTTGAGCTTTGTCCAAGTAAACAGAGCTTTTTGTTGGTTTGGCCAGAAAACTATATACCTAGGGCTTGATCCATGTGACATCATTGTTTCTATTTCTAAGTGATTGCTGAGGACTCAGCAAACATGTTCCTATGCTATTTCAGTCTAAAGTGGGTGCAAAACCATTTTTCATCCTAACCTAATTAGCAGTAAGTGATATTAACAATCTGAGAAGACTGTTCTTGCTTCTAATGGGAAAAAAATAATTCTTCCAATATGTTTTCTGGTCTCATGAGTCTGGTGCAATGTGTTGCCTTCCACTATTCAATAAGGTAAATTAGGATAATTTCCTTTTTCTATTTGCACTCTTGGGAAGCCTGTGGGTCATGACTATATTGTACATTTGGCCCAGACCCAAGTCCATGACCTTATCTTGAAAAACATCTGATCCTTATGTTCCTTTGTCCAAACACTAGAGGCTTGCTACTCCCATGTTCACACAGTTTATGAAAGAGCCCCAGGTTACTGAGTTCTTAGACTGCTACAGGTTTCATGCATGGGATCAGTCTGCCCAGGGCAGCAGGTGAGTCACCATTCCTAGAGGTATTTAAATGCAGAGAGGTGTGGCACTTAGGGACATGGTTCAGTAGTGAATTTGGCAGAGCTGGGTAAATGGATACATGTGATAACCTTGGAGGTCCTTTTCAACCCGTGATATTCCATGATCCTCTGTCCTCCTCATCAGACAAGGATGCCTTCACTGCAAGGCATACATTGGTTATTGCAGCTGTAAAAGTACTGGCTGGCATGGGCTGCTCCTCATTATTTCAGCTGAAACTTAGCTGCCACTGAGGAGGTCTCAGGGTTACTCCTGGCCCATTTCAATGCAGTGACAACCAAATGCTTTTTGGCAAGAGCTGGCTGCAGTAAACCAGTTCCCCTGGAAATGGATCCAGGGCTGCTTTTCCACAGCTGTGACCTCAGTTAAGGAACTGTTATATTTCTACACCTCAGCCCTTAATTTCCTCATGGTTTCCACCTGTCACCTCCTGCCCAGTCTACCTTAGAGAAGGCATTTTGATTTATCCAACAGAGCTGATTGTTCACTGATCTTTTTGATACTGCTTCAAGTTGTAATTGCAGAAAACAGTGTAATTTGTTCATGAGAGGCTGGAAGCAGCTCATGATTTGGTTAGGGAAAAGTTTGTAGACGCAGTCCCACAGAAACAAAGAAACAGTACACAAATCAAGAAATATTATAACAAGCTTTGAAATTTGACATTCAGCTTTGTATATCAAGATACTATGCCATGAATATCAATTTCTTGAATTAAGCATTGGAAAGTAATTGGAATATCTGGTCATATTTCTACATTACTTTGTGTGAGAGACACAGATCTTGCTTTCCAAAGCAAAGGCTGTGGAATTTCACACCATCACCATTTACTTCATCAGAAATTTGGTGGTTTCATTCCATGATTGTGACAATGCAAAACCTGATTTCATTCTTTCTCAATTTACAGGTACACAGGACTTATAAACTACTATGTAACCAAGAATAACACACCTGGATTGGACTGAACCTTCTGACAACTCACCAAGATTTACCATGGCAGTCACAAGACAAGATGGATTCCTAGGTCAAGTGGGAGACTTAATCCAGAAAGTATCCTTACCCCATCAGAAGCCAACCTTTATATTGTCCCTCTTTGGCATGACATTTATGATGTTTTCTTCAGGTCTCTTAAAGCTTGTAGGTATGATTGAAATGTAAAAGGAGTTTCCAGAGTTGACCTTGGATAGCTCTGAATGCCAGTTCCTAATTTTATGGCAGGGTCTACTGAAAGAAGAGAAAGGAGTCTTAAAAACCATTAAACTTCTCATTGCTCACTCTTAATCCCCACTACTTCTAGAACTCTGCTTAGTAAAAATCCAGAAAATGGCATTAATTATTCAGCCTGTTGGTTGGTGATCCATACAACACTCAGATATATCAGGTATAAATACAGAGCTGAAAAATTCAGACTGAATAGCAACACAAAGCTTTTACTTTTGCAAATGCCAATAGAATGCTTCAAAATAATTTAAGGTTCACTTCAATCTTTTTGACAGGATTTATCATATTTAATTCAATCATAGTGACAGAGCCACTGCTTTATCACCATAGAGCATAGCAGCAATTGCACTGCATCTTGTTCCAAAACAAAGATTTATGTATACAAAATAGAAATCATATTTCTAACTTTTAGACAAAAATCTGCTGTTGTTTTTCAATATTATCCTAAAGTTTTAAGCATCAAGGCACCTCAAGTGGTGATCAGCATGTCTATATTTCTTAGAGCTGGTTGAAACTTATTAAGCAAAACTCTAATTTGCTGAAACATACTATTATGTCAAAGTTAGAAATATTTCAGTAAAGTTCATGACTTTTGAAAGTAATCATATTGTGAAGGGAAAGATGAAGTGATAAATTCTCCAGCACTGTAAGTGCTGAGAAACCAGGCATAAGGGAGATTTGAACTTGAATCTTTGGACAGTGTCCCAGCCATCACCTCCCATTGTAATAATGAAGTAGGAATTTATGTGTCAGTTTAAAAAGTGATAATTCAATACCATTCCAGCGATAGAAAATAAATTGGAAAGCTTTTGTTTGCATGCCAGTGTAGTACAAAATACATTCAATTTCCACAGAAGGTTTTCACAAAATGAAACCACTGTTCTTTGGTCAAGTCTGATATTTTAACACATCTAT
Organism: Cisticola juncidis; assembly: GCA_013400215.1. Taxonomy (NCBI): domain Eukaryota; kingdom Metazoa; phylum Chordata; class Aves; order Passeriformes; family Cisticolidae; genus Cisticola; species Cisticola juncidis. The sequence continues at coordinate 266,067 of VXBR01003299.1, read as the reverse complement.
TTTGCTCATGGGACAAGTGGCATTGCAACAATGTTAACGGGTATTCAATATGTCAATTGTTCAGAAAAAGCATGGGGATAAATCTACCTACAATGGTAATGACACAGCTCAGGAGTGAAGAAATTTTTTCATTTGCAAAGTCTTGAGAAGTATGGTATTGTGCTCCATAGGTGCAGTTCCTTGAGTAAGCAGCAAACCTGCACTACGAGGGGTTTGAAGTCCGTTTGCACTGAGACTGCTGGTAAACTCATAGCTTTCTACTAAATTAGTTATTTGGAAACCACTTACTTCAGGGTCTGTTCTTTGCCACTGCTGTTCAGTCTCCCAGGAGACATAGTGTGATACTTTGGAATGTAAGAGGCTCTTCTGGTCCTCTTATTTTGCTTTCTCCCAGGTATGGAAAGTGTTGCTTTAGAAAACAGTATCTACTGGTTTCATCCCAGCGCCACAGAACTGAGTTTTTTGAGTCAGTAGCTTCTTCTGCTGTGTAAAGCCATAGGGCCAACTCATAGCAAAAAAAAAAAAAAGAAAACCTCAACCCGATTCCAAACCAAACCAAACCACCACAACCACCACCACCAGAAATCCTCAAAACCCTCAAACCATGAAACAAACTGAAAAAATCCACTCTCCATTCCCAACCCCCAAGAAACCCCAAAACAAACAAAAAAAACCCAACCCAAACAAAAACAACAAAAAACAAACAAACAACAACAACAACAAAACACAACAAAAGAATGGCCTCAAAACTTGGAGCTTAACATAGCAAAAGAGATTATGCTAGTTTATGTGTACTAAGTAGCATGCATTTTTCTCAATGGAATTTCTAAGGCAACCTCAAACTTCTCTCTTCACCCAAAATTCCAAAAACACAGAGGAAAGGTTTTCTTTGCTATTTTTGTTATCTTTGGTTGCTTTTAGAATTCCTCACAGATATGTGTTTTTTCCCTTGAACAGTGAATACTTTTCATGGCTGCTCCTAAGGTGACCTGTAGATGAATACACACTCCTGCATTGCCCTGTTCAGTAACAACTGTGTTATTCTTCCAAAACTTCAGTGAGGTCTAATGAGATTTAAATTTTAAATTTTTAAAGAGTTTTAGAAATTGTTTACTTGACGGTTAAGCTGCCAAACAAAGCAGAGTGGATGAGCAGCAAACCCTTGCTTCTGTTCAGAATTTCATTCCTCTCCCTACATGGTTCATGTGGGTAGGAAACCAACTGCTTTCAATAAATCTACTCCTGAATAAACATGCTTTGCACCTGACTGAGATGAGCTGAGGAAAGGCTGAGGGAATTGGGTTTGCTCAGTTTGGAAAAGAGAAGGCTTTGGGGTGATCTAATTGCAGCTTTCCAGTACTTAAGGGTGACTTTAAATATTTCTGTGAGGTGGTGAGGCACTGGAACAGAATGCCCAGAGAAGCTGTGGGTGCCCCATCCCTGGAGCTGTTCAAGACCAAGGCTGGATGAGGCTCTGAGCAACCTGATCTAGTTGCAGGTGTCCCTGCCCATGGCAGGGAGGTTGGAACTGGATGGCTTCAAGATCCCCTTCCAAACCATTCTGTGATTCTATTGTTCCATGATGTTAGGGACAATGGTCCCTAAGGAAACCTGTGGAGTGTATATGCAGTACAAGTAACGTGTAGAATCTTTGTTCAGAGCTCACCCTCTCATAATTGTGGCCTGTCTGATGACAGGAAAAATCCCTGGGAAGCAGCCACAAGAGGGAGCAGGTACGGTGCTATAAAAACACAGGGAGCTGGTCAGCAGAGGGTTCTACTGGATTCCCTTTCAAAGCAAAGTAGTTTACCAGTCTCTCCAGTAAAACTTCATGAAAAATGTCTGCTCTTACATTTCTCCCCAGCTTTTCTTTCCTTCATGGAACAGCTCTTTATTTGAGGTACATTGACTATGTCCTATTTTTTTTCCAAAATTCTCTCTGGAATTAGAATTATTGTCTTTGAAACAGTTTCTGTGTTCTGGTAAAAATAGATGGGGTTCTCCTAGCTGATTAATATGTTTTCTGTGGTGGTAATGAAGACAGTGAGCTATAATTTGCTGGATAGTTAAAAAAAAACCAACAAAAAACACCCAACTAACTTGAGAGAAACAGAAATAATAATTTCCAGTTTAAGTTGAAATATATATTCCACATGGAAGAAAAAAAACAATGTTTAGAGCTATGACAGCAGTAATGAACTTATATATAGAAAATAAGCAGAAGCCATGATAAGAAGCTGACTGTTTCATTTATTTTGAAGTTTGTTTTTGTAGGCACGAGTAATACAAGTGTCTTAGTGGTTTGTCTTCTATACTTTCCCTGTAATAAGGGCATCATTCCACAGCAAAAACTCAGAGTTGACCTCATGAAAAGTTACAAAGCAACAGAAGTAGGCTTGAGAGAAAACTAGGTGAAAAAATTTAAGAATATTATGGAGGGAAATTCAGAAATAAAGCTGGTTTCCTCCGTGTTCTGTAGTCTCACTGAAGTATTTATGTGTTTAATACTGAAGGGTTCAGGGGAGCCCTGACAGAGGAACTGCTAAAGCAGACTCCTGCATATGCAGCTCACAAGCACACAAACCCTGCTCGGTGCTGCAGCACAGGAGGGGACACAAGGGCATACCTGCATCAGTGCAGTTCCAGGGGAGAGCTCATTTTATGATTTACTGCAAGACCAAATCTTTACAAAGGTGTTAGTATCATTTGTGTACATATTATAGCACATCCATACTGTGTGTAATACCAATCAGTTTCAAATTCGTTACCTATGTCTGTGTGTAACTTTTATTAAGAAATAATACTTTTGTTGAGATTACACTGCCTCACTGAATGACAAAATGTAGGATAGCCATGAGACTACAAAACCTCACTCATGTGAAAGGTTTTATTTAGCAAAGCAGTTAGTGACATTTTACAGTTATGTAAATGTTTCTTTGTCTTAGGATATATGAAGAGGAAAATGGTTTGTTTAGTTGAAAAATACTGATGAAAAACAAAATTAGGTTTTGGTTTCATCACTTATATGGTTTATCAGACTAAACATCTAAATTCTTTAACACAGCTGTTGTAAAAAAAAATATGTTGGTTCTAGTAAAGTCTATGCATAAATTCAACTGATTCTGAGTTTCTTTCAGCAATTGCCATGAAGAGAAATCTAAGGCTCCATATTATGGAAAACCCAAAACCTAGATATGAATTTGCTAGACTTGCTAACAAGACTGTAGTCTTCCCTGTGATGTTAACTATCTCAGTGCACTGCCATAAGCAGATGCTACTTAACATTAAAGATCACCATTACAGAGGCCTTCAAACTTGAAGTACTTGTTTCTTTATATATATTCTAGAAGTGACCAGGCTATTCTCAGCTGCTCAGCTGAAGTATTGTAAACTTACTGCACACTTTTCTTTTTACTTAAGCCATTTTTATGGCCTCTTGATGGTCATTTTTTGATTTGGCCTTAAAACTGATCTTACCATCTAGAAAATTTGTATTATCAACAAAAAAATTTAACAATAACACCGAAGTATTATCTTCAATTTCCAGTTGTTTAAATTTTATCTCTTGGCCCTAATGCATGATCAAACTTTCTAGGAGACATTGCTCTGCCTAGAGCTGCACATAAAGGTATTGTGTGCAAATCTGTAAGCCAAGTAAATTCATGAGTGGCTTCTTAAATGCCATAGATTTTGTATATTCCATTTCACAGGTAAAAATGGGTTACAAACTGTATGAGCCAAAAGTGGGCAAAACATTTCTATTCTGGTTCATTTGCATTTTATGTTCCCTTTGGATAAGCACAAAAAAAGCAAAGGAAAGGTGGTACTCACTCTCTGCCCTGAGCCAATTTATTCTCATTATAGAAATCCTCCAAGAGAGGAGAATATTATGTGCCATGTGAGGGAATATGTAGAGAGAGAGCACCTTACATAAAGAAATGAATATCAGAATCATCTCTAACTGTCCTCTGGTTGACTATAGAAATGGCCCCATGACCCTTCTGCTGCTATATATTTTTTATGTATGTTATTGTCAGTCAGGAGAAAGATAATGCTGAGTACTCTGAGGTACCAGAATTACTGTCTGGGCATTTCACATAGATTTTGTTGCTATTTGTTTTTATTCTGAATTTCCTGTTCAATTTAGTGCTTTGGCATCTTAGTGCATCGAACCCTGGGGTGCCTCCAGGCTATATCCTTAGCCCATTCTGCACAAGAAATTAAATGAAATGAAGAAAATGATTGCTCTCAGCCAGCTTGTGCTATCTGGGAAATGGGATTTCCACTACCCTGCTGGTATGAAAGATGAAAACAAAAGGTTGACCAATATGAAAGCTAAAGCTTGAATATATTTTCAGCTCAACTCTTTTTGTGGAACAAAATGTTCTTTCAGAATTTCTTCTACATATTGACTTATCTGAGTAAACAGCCCTTAGTTAATAATGCAGAACACATGGTCCTGTTTTGATAAGCACATCCCCAGGGATTTATGCCATTCAGTTTGAACAGAGCTACTAGTCATATATTTTTGTACCAAAACCTAGGCAGCTCATGTTAATTTATGGTCGACAAAGACTTTTTGAGTCCTTTGCTAATCACTATTGAAATGAAGTGCGAAGTACAGTGATTTTAAGGGCTCTAAGAGGCCTACCTTATCAGATAATGTTTAAAACTGTCATTCAGGTTTGGGGATGGAAATGAGAAAGTCAGAACAATGCTCTGGATCTTATTTGGGTAAAAGGGCAGAGTGCACTGGGTCCATTTCAATTTCATGCTTCTTAGTACCGAGATGCTTATCAGAACGTCAGCCTAGAGATGGGAGTTGTATTTTCTCTGGAAACAGAAGGAAATATTAGTTGTACAACACTTCCTGGGCTAGCTCAAAAGTGGAGATAAAGGGTATGGCTGCCATAAAAAATCCCAATTCTATTTAAAGTAGAGTAACTAGTAAAAAGGGCTGTGGCTAATTCAGCCTATTACGAGATTCTGCCTGAAATCATCCAAGATTTCACAGCTGATGGAAAATGCACCTGATTCAGTGTGCATTGGAAATCACTGTGTCATTGGAAATCATTGCCTTAGAAATGTGATTAAAGGATGCCATTTTTTCACATGCACAGGAAAATTCTAGTAGAAAGTGCTAGAGGTGAAGCATTTAAAGTCAAAGAAATATTCACATTGCTGTTGCAACTGAAAGCTCTTAAAGAAATCACATTTGCTATATCGCAAACAATCAACAAACTACTACATGTTCCAATACAAACTGTGTTTTATTGCTGTGAGCTTTTGTCTAAGTGACACTGAGCAAAATAGAAATACAAATCCCTCTAGCTTAACTCCTGGTTATGAGAATAACTTCTTTTTCTCTGATAAATGGGAAGCAAAGAACCATGAGCTGGTGATGAAATGGAATGAATAGTAGAAGGAAAGGTGTCAATTTAAAAATAAAAATAAAAGTGGGACCATGTGGAGAGTGGCAACAGCAATAATTATTTGTATAACAGAGCTTGTCTATCTTGCTGTGCAGGAATACAAGGTTTCAGAATCTTTCTGTTAAAAGAGAAATTCCCCCATAATTCTACTTAATGGTCATCACTGCAGCGCCCCCTTCCCTCCCTCACCCCCCAAAAACCCCACATTCTGGTCCATATATTCCTATTTTTCCAAATATTATGTATAACTCCAATTTATTTTCCCTTCTTTGTAATGATTAATGTTCTTCAAAGAAAAGTTCCATGGAAATCAGTGGACATAATTCTAATGTACTTGCTTGAATTCATCTGGGAAAATAAATTGCAAATCTACATCAGGAAAAAAAACAGAATACTACGTAATCTTCAGGTTTTCATTCATTGCAAACTCTAATTGCACAGTCTGTCTCTTTTTACTCACCAAAAAAACTGAACCATTTTTCTTTTGCAATTTGGGAGTATGATTAGTCCATCTAAACTCTGATAGCCCAAATGCATTTTCAATCTGCAGATAATTTTCTAGGAGAAAAATTAGAACTTATTCTTTATTTGCACCTGAACTGATATACAACTGAACTGATTTAGAAGCAATTTGGGTGTAAAATACATAATATTACTTCTGTTGCGCAGAAGACATGAATTCTTATTATTGTAACATTAACAGTAACCAAAAAAGTTCAAAATAATGTTAAGGATATTTCAGTTGAAGAATCCAAATTTTCACACTAACCCTGTAATTCCTGTTTCACAGCAGTTTTAATAAACAGTTTTCTTCCTTATACTGTGCTCTTCTGTACCCACTGTGAGAGACAATAGACATCTGGGACTGAAATGAATACTAAGCTGCGGGTCAGCTTGTATATGCTGATTCTTAGGATTATAACAAGGACTATTCCTGAATTTCAGATTGAAATACCCACTGAGATCTCATAAAGAACTATTTAAAGCCTCCACAATAACTTTGCAACAAAAAGGTCAAATAAGAATTGCAAGCAGAGAAGCTGCTGGAGATCAGCAATGAGATTGAAAGTAAGGAAACTGAAACAAGCCAAAGACAACAAGCATGTTATCAGCCTCCCATCTACTCTGAGAGATTTGATAACAACTTTGAAGGTCCTCTGGCTGGCATGCAACTCTGCTCCTTGACATCTATAGGCTGTGTATATTTAGATGATTCAAGGTTAAAGCAAACATTCTGCAAAGAAAATACATTTGCTGCTGGTTTGGATAGTCAAAATTATTATTAATTGGTAATGTGTCATGTTTCATAGAGTCTGTTCACAGGAGCACCCCAAACCCAGATTTGAGCAAACACCCAGATCTTTTAGGAGGTGTGCAGCCTCCTTACTTCACTCACCTGCCTGCTGCTAAAGTGGGATGCACTGAGCCACCCAGCCCTGTCTGGTTTCTGTGTGGGTGCTGCCCTGTCCCCCTCTGCTGTTTTCATTCAGTGGTAGTTGACATATGACACAGACAGATTCACAGACATGCAAAGCCAAAAAGTAAAGACCAGATGGTCTTTGCAAACTCTGCTTAAAGAGAAGTAAGAAGTTTCTGTGAAGTATTAGAGAGGCATATAGTGCCACAATACTAAGATGAGACAGCCATCATGTTCAAGAAATGTGTGGTGCAGTGTTGTACTAAACTCTCCTTAGGTGCAATGCAAATTCTGTTCTAGAAAAGAACTAAGAGCTGCTAGAGCTGGAATGAATGGAAATCATACTTAATGAATAGAAGAATGCCACAAAAGCAAAATATAAATCTTGACTTTTGAGCTATGATGTCCCTATTTCATAGCTTGTACTTACATGCCGACAGTGAATGCAGTTTCAGCTAAACCGTTAGAGTAGAGGTGAATTTTCTTTTATCAGTTTTAATTCCATTAATAAACTAATTTAATACGTGCATTTTCCGTCTATCCTAACCAGAATATCTGTATGTAGATGATCATATTACTCTAACTTACTAAGATGCAAAATTAAGCAAGCCTTTAACTTCATGGGGCCATAGGGAAACACATAGGTCATGATAGTTCTTGAAATAAGCAATAAAATAAGCAAAGTCATTTTCATTTTATTCAGTATGTGAGGAGTGTTAGCATTAGCTTTAGTAACTCGCTAATTAGTAATTAGTGGGTCTTTTTTTTTTTTTTTCCATTAGGACAATATGCAAAAGTTTAAAGGAGGGAAATTTTTTGCAGTTGATGTAAAATCTTACACAGCAAAGCTCCTTTCAAGAGCAATTACTGCTAATGCAATTTTACCAGAAGCCAGTAGGCTATGCTCATGCTCTGGTTTTCCAGCTGAGACACACCTGGTCATCATTTGCTCTCCAGGCAAGCAGAGGGGCAGCTTTGTTTCAGTGATTCACACAGTTCCCTACAGCTTATCTCCACAATATGAAACGTTTACTTGTTCCACAGAACACATTTCATAACATTTATTTCTAACACAATTCCCATCATCCATTTTCGTGGAGACAGGGACTGGAAAGTACCGTGTCCTGACTGAGTATTATAATAGACATAATTATTGCTGGGATACTAAAAGCAAGCTGGCTTCCTCAGTTCCAATTGTCCAAGCAAGCAAATTCTCCTTGGCCGAGATAATTAAGTTGTCTGTCAGCTTTATCACCTCAGTGACAGGCTCTCCTCATTTTAGCTGGGTTTTTTTAGGCTAGGTAGGAATTTCAAAGAACAGAAGCCTCGCAAGCTAGTGCAGAACATAATTTATATCCGTGTCATTTCCTGAATAAATCCTAATCAATTTTACTGTAAGATCATTTGTGCAAGGGATTTTCAAGAAAATTAAGATGATTCAACTAAGGATTTTATTTTCATGTGCATGTGCTTAAACAATTGAAATATCATGGGGATGAATTCAAGTGTGAAGTAGCTAGAAGCTGGAATGGTCAAGGACAGTTTACCCCTGAGTACATGCATCTGTGTAGTTTTAATACCCTTTAATTGACTTCAAAATGACAAGCAATTTATACTAATTTTCTGTAGTTTTTCCTTACTTTCCCTACTGTCCTTAATGGTAAGAAGCTCAGACTCATACCTGTGAACAAGTGTTTAAGTTAAATTTCCTTTTAAGTTTTTATTCTTCTGTGGTAAGCATTCAGTTGAGAGGTGTCCTGAAGGGGGAATCAATTCTTACATACTTGTCTGAAAGACCTTTTGATGGGATTTTTACCTGAAGGTTTTACTCTTTTCTGGGATTCATGGGAAAGAATTTTGGTACTTCATGCTTACAGAGTTTATGAGAAAACATAGGGAAAAATACAAATATGGCTGTTTCTGTGACTGATTAATGATCTGAGGTGGACTTGTAGTCTTACTTTCAACACCGTTTATGGTCTTATTCAAAAATGAAAGTAAATGGAGCATAATCTGAAGGCTTCTCTACTCCTTTCAGGACTTCTGTCTTGGAAAAGCACTAAAAAAACCTCACAAAAGATTTTGTAATGCTGTGATACAAAAGAAAAATAACGTCTGCATTCCTATTGCAGGATTGGTAATGCCAGTGCTGATGGTTCCCCTTAAGCCCTGAGCACAAAGAGGTTTGGCCCTGCATGCCACTGCCTTGCACCTCTACTTCCTGATCCTGAGAGATGGCACAACATGCGTGATGTCAGAGGAGAGGGCACTGAAGATAAGCTCTGGTTTTCCATCCTTTTCCCTTTCTCCTCTCAGCTCTTCCCTCTGCAAGAAGTGTGAGTAGAGCTTTTGTTTGTGTGATATCAGTGACTGAAGGGCAGGGGTGTTGCAGGGGATTTCGCATGCTAACAGATGGAGAGGGGAGACTCAGTGTCACCTGCTCTTTGACTTTCTCCTCCCAGACAGCTCACACACCTCCTGAACAACTAGATTTGCACAGTAGGTACAAAAAGGTTTAGTGATAGCAAGTTTTGGTGTGTGTATAGTGTAGGATATAAATGGCATTCCCTATCAGTTGTGTCAAAGAATGGAAATGGGGGGTGTACAGTTCCTGACATGCAGGTTGAGGGGAATGGGCAGTGAAGGAGGTGAAGTGAGACAAAGCTGAGTCAGCACCAGGGGCAAGGCCCACCTGCCCGAGATAAGGATTAAGTTGCAAGGAGTTTGTTTCCCAGACTCAAGGGAAGTGTCAGGCAAAGGAGGGCACACTTCACACAGTGGTGTCCTGTTGGGACAGAAAAGCTGAGCTCTGCAAAAGGGCAGACCAGCATTGTATCCTTTCTCACATCATGAGATAACCACATAGGTTACCTTTGAGAATTTGGGGAGCTATTTATTTATTACCCTTGAAAGGACAGGAAGGAGTTCTGCCAGCATGTGCAGCACTGCTTGCCACCAGATTTAGGCTAAGCTAACCTGTGTTTATATCTCACAGGGGGACAGGTCTTTGACATGGAGGGAATTCCAACCTGTCTCGCTCCAGGGAGCTGAGACAGTCCAAAAACATTACATCACTTCTCTGGGCTGCTGTCTGCTAGAAGCACAGCCTTGTCTTTGTGATGTATCAGGATGCAGATTTATATTTAATGCGTAATTTAAGGGGAAGAACAAGGCTAAGCAAATAAAGAATGCTCCACGAACTGAAACATTCACAGCTGACTAAGGAGCTCCTTGAAAAGCCTTCAGTATAAACCAGCAACATGGCTCAATCAGTACCTTTCCAGGCAATGCTATCTAACCACTGGGTAAAAGGTTTCAATAACAAAGCACTGGCAGAGTATATTGACTGTTTGTCATTACACATAGATGACTTCAAAAAATGCTGTGCTCATATCAGAACAAGCCACAAAATGCCAAGGAAATCAATAGGTCACTTACACACCTTTAGAGCCACTGGTATTATGAGAGTCGCACTGAACTGATGGTTATTAACCCTGCAAAATTAAAAACTCACTTGAGTTCAGCACTTTTGGTGCACCAAGGGAGGTAAATGTAACCCAAAGAAATAACTTCATAGCAATTTAAGGATTTGTAGTTGTCCTCCTGTTTGTCTGAAAGGTAGATGGGGGAAAAACAGCCTCTTAAAGATTATTGTTAGGTTGTTTATCATTAAAGTTTTAAAAGTGATTTACAATATCCTACCCTTTTTCATTATATTACTTGTCCTAAATTTTAGGGACCAATAAAACCTTAAAGACTCACAGTTAAATAAGGCTACTCTATAGGACATGAAAAAGATGATGCTGAAGACAGAAATATTAAAAATCTGAACCCCACTACTGGTCTGTCAGTTTTACAGAGGGGAATGGCAGATATGAGTTCCAAAGTGTTGGATTGGAAATGCTACAAACTCTTTCTCCTCTCATCCCATTTAACATACCTGTACAACTTCTCTGGGGAATCTGTTATGCTCAGTAGACACAAGTGCTAGAGATGCACTGTGACATTCAGCTCTACATCACTTTCTCTTTCAGTAAATTAACTTTCTACTCATTGCCAACCAATACAACAAATTGCCATAAACTACCCCTCTCCAGCTGTCCTGGGACCTAAGAGGGGTTCATGCTATGACTAGGAACAGCTGTCTGAACTAAACTTGGGCACAGTGAAAGCAATACTGATAGGCAGAGGAAAACATTTTGGACAAGTAACCAACACAGTAATAAAATTTTTGCTTGAGGGACATCTGCTCTCATTTCTTAAAGTGGCAGGCAACCTCAGTGTGGTTCTGCATTTCTCATTACACCATATGACAAGAAACACCATAAAAGCCTTCTTTAATTTATGACCAGCCGTGAGATTGGACCTTCTCCTGGCAGAATCGGACCAAGCCAAAACTTCTGTGGCTTGATTTGCAATGAACTGAATTTAAATGCCCTGCTCTGAAATGAATGTGATGGGCCTCAGACAGTCGGATTCCCCACAAGCAAAAATCTGCATGAAATCACATGCACACGGATATCACAAGGATCCACACATTTAAGATCACTCAGTGTTCTTTTTATTAAACACTTCAAATGTTTTTTCAAACCATTACAACTTTAACATCTGTATAATATTTTATGGCAAGGAACTACTCAGTTTAAAGGAGCCATTGGAAGCCATCTTCCATTTCGCTTATTTTGAGCTTCTCTAATATTGTCTCTTTTTGTCTACCTAGGTTTTGTAATGTATGAGATGGTATTTTGTTGCTCTCTATTCAACTTTTTAATGCTATTCATTATTTTGCAGAATTTTATAAGTTCTCCCTCATATCCTTCCAGGATGGAGATATGCATCATTTTTGTTGACTCTTTTTATGAAAAACTCACATAATTTTGATCATAATTTTTTTCTTTTTTTCCATACCTGTTCCAGTTTCACTGTATTTTTTTTGCAATGGGATGACTGGAATTATACCTGTTCTTCAAGATGTGAGCTCCCCATGGATAAAGTGTTTCAATAATGTTCTTTGCTTTATTCTTTTTTTTTTTCTGTAATAGTTTTCAACACTTGATTTGCTTCTTCACAGTTTCTGAGCACTGAATTGATGTTTTCCTAGAAATATCTGTTATAACAACAAGGTTTCTCCTAAATGGTAATGATCAGTGCAGAGCATATCAAAAAATTTTTTTTATCTCAGTGAACAAAAGTTTTTATTCCATATCTTTACATGTTCAGAACAGCCAGACTAGGGATATTAAATTTTATATTTAATTTTAAGTGAAAATTCCTAATGATTTGATTTAGTGCTGTCTTGGGTTGAAAAAATGTAACCAAAAATTTATATTCTATTTTCATCTGTTGAAACTAATTGGGAGATATTTTTCTTTATCTCTTGTAACTCTAGGGGTGGAAAGAGGGCAGATGCCTTCTGTTAATGGGACACCTGATAACACCAGATAAGGCAGTGCCTCCTTATCTCTTCCTCCACCCATCCTCCTCTGAGGGACATCACCTGTGAATGGGCCATTTAAGGCCTCTCACATGACTGATAACATCACCTCATTCCATTGGGAGATGCTCCACCCAGTGGGAGGAGCCAAAGTCTTTCCACCGACATAAAACCAGCAATCCCAAACACTAATTCAGCTGGTTTTCCACTGAATTCTCAGAGGAAGATGACCCATCTCACCAGTACTGGACCTTTTTTTTTTTTCTATAGGATCATCTCCACTTCACAGAACAACATCTGTTACTCCAGGAGGACTTATCTGGACTGCTTCCAACACCCTGACAATACGGTGTCAGGTTGTATCTCTGACACTGTCAGGGTTTTCTAGGACTTTTATTTATTTGCTTGTTTGGTTTTTTTAGTACTACTGCATTTGTATTTTTTTTAATACTCCTAGTAAACAACTGTTATTTCTATTCCCATATTTTTGCTTGAAAGCTCCTAATTGCAAAATCGTAATAATTTGGAGGGAAGGGGTTTTTACATTCTCCATTCCAAGGGAAACTCCAGTTTTCCCTGAAAAGATACCTGTCTTTCCAAACCAAGACAAGTGGAAATAATAAAGATTTCCAGGCCCTTAAGAAAATCAACCATCTTTCATGGTGTAAAAGTAAAATAGTGAAAAGATGCAAGAGTAGAAAATGCAGTTTCTTCTCAGCCCAGTGACTGTATTTCAGAACAGTAGATGCAAGGACATAAGGATTTCCAACCACACACAGAAAAATTTAAGTCTATGGTTTGGATGGCTCGTAGGAACTATCCAGCATTTGCATGTCAGCTTGCTGTTCATTGTGAAGCCTAAAGTTTTAAAACAACAACAACCACCATAAAACAAGCTGTACAAGAAGAGAAATTTAATAGATTAAGTCTTAACATTCACCACTGACCTGCTCTTTGGTGTAAAACATCACCATGACTTGAAGAGTCTCTAAATAAAAACTCTGACTTTTGCATCCCTAGAATTTCTTAAAGGAAGAGAGGCCATCTCATTAACTCACAGAGGTTTTGCTTCTACTTTCAGAACTCTATTCAGAGAAGGTGTCATCAATCAGCTTTCTATTAATTTGGGTGGCTGTATCTTGGCAGCAACATTCAAATTACTCAGGGCTTACAATTTAGAAATATCCTCACCACTATATTGAATGGTGATTTATCATTACAGCAAGGAGATGTTAATTAGAGCAGAACCACAGGCCTCACAATTTAATCATATTTTAATGGGTTTGCAAGTCCTACTAAAAATATTTCCAAAAAAATATTTGGTGACAGACTAATGTAATTAAACTTACGCCTCAGTTTTTCAAACTTTGAAGGGTCACCAGTTACAAGCAATGTTTCAAAATCAAATCTCATTTTATAACACTGTACCATAATTATGGATGAATAATGGGAATCGATACAAAGGCAGGAACAGAAGCTGTAGAAAATTATTCTGGTCAAATCATTCATTAGTATGATCTTTTATGTAGAATGCAGAGACGAGCAACAGCTAAGATCTCAATTGCTTATTTTTTGAAAAGAAAACCTTTAATGAAGCTGCAGCCAGAAATGTATTTTCATAACTGTGACCTGAGATATTGTATTCCTTTAAGTACATATCAATTTCAAACACAAGTCTGCTTGGCAGGATGAATAGGGCTCTCCTAATAAATCATCCATCCTTTCCACTCATGCATGAAATCAGTGTAACATGCATGAAAAAAGATAACAGATTATTACACCAAAATGAATAAGGTGTACTTATATTTTTAAAGGAAATATGTTCAAATAGGATTGCTGTGTGTGCTGAATGCTTTTCCTTTGTGCTTGATTCTGCAAGTTTTATGGAAGAAGTTTCTGTCTGAGTGAAAGCAAAAACCATGCTATGGTCACACGGCATTTGCTCCGACATTATAGCTAGCATACAAAAAGTTACAGGTTGTTGAACTACCAAATTTTGAAAATTAAAAAGTGTGTGTGGGGGGCGGGGGAGGGGGGAAGGAAAAGAGGTCAAATGGGAAAATGGTTTCAAAGCAATAAGAAGGAAAGAGAAACACATTTTAAACGATTTTTGCTAATTACCCTGCTGTCCCTGTGTCCCTTAATCGCTTTGCAATCCGCGGGGCTGCGCTGACACCTAGTGGTACTCGCCGGGCTGCGGGGGGACCCTTGGGTGGATCGCCAGGGGCTGGTTGTGTCCCCGGGAAGCCAGCATCATCTTCATCTTCGAGAAATGTTCTCCAGAAGAGGCATGTAACACTGTTGGAAAGGACGTGCTCACCACCTTCGGCCACTCAGTGGAGCGGCTTCACGCAGAACACGAGGATGAGTTTTCATGTTGAGGAAAACACAGCTGGAAGAGATAATGGGAAAGGTCACCTGGGGAGGTGCAGAAATGCAGGAAGGAACTGCAAGACAAGGAAGCCCATCTATAGAACACAAAATGGCCATTTATTCATGCACACAGACCAAACAGCCTGATCTTATCATCCTACAACAAAACCCTGCATTTCTCTGTGGTCAGTATACCATAGTCCCATGTTATGTCTGAAGATATTAAGGGAAAGCTGCTGACCCAGCCCATGTATATCCCATTTAGCTTGAAATACCTCTCAGATACTTCACTGTGGCCAGTGCATATGAATTATGACTCTTCAGTTTTATCAGGCTGCAGTATTTTTATACAGTGAGATGGATCTCCAGGTTTAATCTGGAAGCTTTAGTGAAATATGCATTACATTCAGGATTTCACTATATTGAAAAGTTTAATAGTGCAAACCTTTAATGATTTTCAAATATTTGAAAAAAAAAACCCCTCAACTCTTCAACTACTCTAACCTGTTATCTTCTTTCGATTAAGTCTTGACTAGAGAATCAATTGGCATTTTCTGACATGATTTACTGGTTTAATAGCATTTGATGAAATTAAGTATGGTTTATGGACAAAATCCAAGGACTCAGTGAATTTGAAGAGTATTTCACCTATGAGTTAGAGGGTCAAACCTGAGCATTTTATTTAGTAATTTAATGGTCCTCTCTCTAATACTTTTCCTTAAAAATACAGATAATCTGAATCTGTTCTCATTGATTATTACATATTTAGGAAATCACATAGAAGTACTGCATCCTCTATGTTGGAATAGGTAAAATCAGAACTCCACTTGATAAGAGCAACCAGAGGATGACCTGGTTAGAAAATTAGATTTGGAGAATGTTGTCTACATATCACTGTTTGTAGATCTACATCTATGTGCAATGAACTCCACAACTACAGTAACACTACCTATATGTTATTCAGAACACTATGTAAGTTCATCATGCAGCTTCTGTTCAGACAAGACATTATTTAGCAGACCTCCCTGGCAGCATACCTGTGGGTTATGAAGCCTGTGATACTATTAGGCATGCTGAGAAAGACAAAGGGATTTATAGGAGCCCTGTACCTCTGAATCAAATCTGTGTGGATATATCTGTGTCATCCCTATGAGGGCTTCTGAATACATCCAGTAACTTCAACCAATTTTATAAACAGGCAGAATTGCCAACAACATTCATTTCAAGTAAGTCTACTGAAAATTAGAAGATTTTAGGGTCTCCTCCCGCTTCTCCCCAGCAGAGAGGCTGGCACACATTTCTGCCCTGTTGGTGCCTGCCTGGGAAACTAAACAGGGCTGACCCCACACAACCTGTCCAGCTAAATGTTGCCAGGAGGCAAGCAGGGATGTGGGCAGAGGTGGAGGCACAGCCGAGAGTCTGAGGAACCAGTGGGAGTGGGAGTAAAGAAGGTTGGAGTTGGCCATTTGCAGCTACAAGTTTTATAAGGCCTATTTGTTTCTGGAGAAGCTTTCTGTTTGTGTGCAAGTGGTGGAATTGTCAGTGCCCAGCAAAGTCAATTTCTCATGGTTTAAAACAGAAGAAATGACTGCTAGATGGAGCATAGGATAAGGATGGAAACTTGGAGCAGATTCCTTTCTTTCACTCTATCTAGATAATTTTTATAGGTTTTAATGTCTTAGGATCATGTCTTTTAGAGAAAGTTTTCAGATGTTGAAATATTTACTACCCTACACTACATTCAGTTTTCAAATATCTTACGTAAAATGATTGGTGGTTTATATTTTTTCACTGAGGAATGGATCTGTGTAACAAGGCAGTCTTTCAGGAGTGATCAACTGTACTTTTAAGTACAGAAGTACTTTTAAGATATGAAATGCCATATAAAATTTGGGAGTGGCTTGTTTTAGAACATAAATATATATTTAGGAGGAAAATTACTTCTAGCAAGAAAGGTGATGAAAAATTATTTCTAACTATTGGAAGATTATAAAAAAATCAGGGTGAATATATTTTTGAGCTAACAGGCCACATCTTATAGGAAATAATGGAGTATAAAGTGAAATATTTTGATATAAAATAATAACTCTTCCTAAGCTGTCTTCTATTCTATGTTGTACTTGGGCAGATACATGAAAGCTGTGATGGAAAAAAAAAAAGTGAAGAAAATATTTCTCTTTTTATTGGTCAATGCTGAAAATATTTACAACATATTTTAGCAGTTTGAACAATATTAATAGCTTCTGTGAATGAATTTCCAGAATACATTCTTATAACTAAATGACCTGTTTGAATAACACACAATTTTACAAATTCTGCTCCCCTGTTCCTTTTTTTTTTTTCATGGTAAATTTATCATTGGCAATAAAAATGTTACAGATATCACTTAAGCAGAAAAGGGACAATTAAAAGTAACTATGTTTTTAATTTGATGATTTCTCTTTTGTTATTGGTGTTTTTACCACTGAATGGGGTGACTCTCCTTCTCCCGCCTTCTTTTGACTAACCTTTGAAATCTTCTAAAACACCAAAGAAGTAAATTCATTGCTTTGTTCATGGACCATACCACCAATATTCACTGATAACACTTGAAAAACTCAGCACTGTATCTACTGAGGCAGACCAACTCAGATTTTTCTGAGTTGTGCAGAGGTGTACAGAAATGATACAAAGCTGGACTAATGTCATTTCTGGAGTAATAATGTGGTTCTGGGATATTTTATTACTGGAAGCACCTTTAGATTACATGCAAAATATCTGTCCCAAAGGCACTAATACCACTCCAAATAACCCAATACTTTTTTTCCTAGCTAACATAAATTTGTAAATTCATTATGGTGCTCTACTAATAAATCTCCTGGTGCAAAGTGGAAAAACTGGTATAATTTGTTCAGACATGCAGAAGGAAGGGCATATCTGGAAGCTGTTCTGCAGATAGGGCACAGCTCTGTTCTCATTTCAACCAAATATGCTGGGAGTCAGCTGCAATTGTAAGGTCTGGAGTATGGTGGGATGGGTTTTGAAAGGGATGTCTGTGGATTTCATGCATATCACCTTTCCTTTTTGTCCCTTCTTTAGGATTGACTTGGAGCTTTGTCTGAATTTATTGGATTGGAATACATAGTCTAGCAATGATATTCAGAATCTATTAAAATAAAGATTTCTGATGGTATGGAGCTTTCTCATTTTTTTTCCATTTTCTTTAAGCTACTCGATAAATTCTTTGAATATCTGTCTCAAGCTGCCATTAACCAGTGCTCAGTTTGACTCCTGCTGTGTTCTGTGTATTTTTCTCCCAGCAAAACACTCTGGCCATTGTGCAAGGGGCACTGCCATCCAAATATTTCATATTTCTTCAGATAGTCATGCCAAAATAATTTTAAGTTATACTTCAACTAAAGAATAAACAGTCTGAAATTTCCTTCAGTAACCTGGTTCCTATAACTGCAAAAACATTTTCTGAAGCAGCATTTGCAATTTTTTGTGACAACAAGCTGTAGAAACTGTCCCTCATATATTTCTAATAATATCTGAATTTTCAAGATATACTGAAATATGTGAATTTTCAAGATATTCTGCTTTGACTCCTCTGCTAACTTACCTTACTGTTCTCACTCCTCAGCAGTATCCTAGCACGTGGTTTGCTGGTAGGAATGCTAACCAAAACAGATTATTTACAATATCCAGTCACAGGTACCGCTCACTCTGATATATGGAGAGTGCGCTAAAAAAATCTGATTTTCAAAAGTAATTGGCTCACATGGTACAAATGAAACACAATTCTTTGTTTCCACTGAGGTTCCTAAATGATCTCCAGAAATATTTAGTTTTTGCTCCCAATATTAAGTACACATAATTTTTTAAATCTTGATTTTTTTTTTACTATATAGCAATGAATGTCATCTTTTTAAGAGAAGGTCAGTTATTCAGGTTCCTTAAAACACTGAATTCCTTTAAATGTGACATCATGCAGCCTTTTTCCTTAATCAGAATGAATCTGCAGAACTATAAAGCACTATTCAGTAAGAGTAAAGACTGTTCATAATATTTGAGTGAATGTTCTAGGAGGGACAACAAAAAGCTTAGAAAGTCAAATAAAATTCTAGATAAAATTATTGAGCTTGTTCTATGAAAAAGTGAATAGCATATTATGATAATACAGTTCTTAGAGAATGAAATAATGCTGGGGTTTGGTATCAGGATTTTTATACTAATATTTATATTAAACGGACACAAATACTTGTGGTTGTGTGGCTCTAGCAGCATTTTTCTCCAGTCTCTTCAGGTTCATTCTGTCTCAGACACGACTCATAACTTCTGGCATGTAGAAGTCCATCCAAGTGCCTTCAGGAGCACCAGTCTTCTTCCACAGAGTAACTCCACAGGAATGGGTGTTCCCTTCTCCCATCCTTAACCACATTTGAAGACATCTTTACATAATTTTATTCAAAACCTGAAAAGGAAACTCAGATTGTTTCTTGGCTTCCTGGAGGAACAAGTTTGACCTTTTCATGTCTATATTTAATTTAAATATTTATGCAGCAAAAATAAATCCTGAGTGCTTTTGCTCTGTTTTCTGGAAACTTGGAATGTTAGATTTATACTGTCCTTGATTTTCCTTTCTTTTCCTTATGACTAGAAGTAGCTGGGTTTATTCTGCTGCTTGGTTGTAAGCAGCCCTTTGGCAGCCAGTCTCTAGTGGTGTTTCTGAGAGCTCGTTTTTGGAGCCAGTCCTGTTTAACATCTCTACCAATGATCTGGATGAGGGGATGAAGGACACCCATATCCAGTTTGTAGATGACACCAGGCTGGGCTGATCTGCTGGAGAGCAGGAAGGCTCTGCAGAGGGATGTGGACAGGCTGGATTGATGGGCCCAGACCAGCTGTATGAGGTTCAACAAGACAAAGTGCTGGGTCCTGCACTTGTGTCCCAACCACCCAAGACAGCACTGCAGGCTGGGGGCAGAGCAGCTGAAAATCTGCCCAGGAGAAAAGGACCTGGGATGCTGCAACAGCAGCTGAACATGATCCAGCTGTGCCCAGGTGGCCAAGAAGGTCAGCAGCATCCTGGCCTGGATCAACAACAGTGTGGCCAGCAGGAACAGGGCAGGGATTGTCCCCCTGTACTGGGCATGGGTGAGGCCACACCTTGAGTGCTGTGTTCAGCTCTGAGTCTCTCACAACAATAAAGACTTTGAGGTGCTGAAGAGTGTCCAGAGAAGGGCAACAGAGCTGGGGAAGGGTCTGGAGCTGGGGAAGGGTCTGGAGTACAAACCCTGTGAGGAACAGCTGAGAGAGATGAGGTTGTTCAGTCTGGAGAAAAGAAGGCTCAGGGAAGAGCAGGGAAGGTTTAGACTTCACATTAGGAAAAATTTCTTCATGGAAAGGATTGTCAAGCTTTGGAACAGGCTACCCAGAGAAGCAGTGAAGTCCCCATCCCTGGAGGTGTTTAAAAGGCATGTAGATGTGGCATTAGGGACATGGTTTAGTGTGCATATAGTAGTGTTGCTTTAATTGTGAGGCTTGATCTTGGAGGTATTTTCCAAACTAAACAATTCTATGACTGTATATATATATACATACATATATATATATATATATATTCAGAAAAATATGAAAACCTGTTGTTATAACAAGATTCAGAAAAAAATTATGGCTTTCTCTTTAAATTGCCTAAAAAATAAACCAGTTTCAATTTTATGTAAAGAATTTCTTCAGTGTAGTTATTAAATATATTTTAGAGAGAATGATTTCAAAATGCTCCCCTTTTAATTCTATACCTGAATACAAGCTGAAAACTGGAAGTTTATGCAGAAAACTGAAAATACAGTTTTGACCTTACTCAGGAATAGAGGAAGCACAAGAAGATTAATCATGTGCAGTTTTTGATATATTTTCTATTCATTTTATTATTACTATTTTCATTGATTAATGATCCAAAATCAGTAAGTAAAACTTCTCAATAAAACCAAAAATAATTTCTCTTATTTTCTGCATATTATGAGAGTACAAAAAAAGAAAAAATGGGTACAGAATTTGCATAAAGGAGTTCACTGGTGGTGGATGCTTCATATTTGGGATGCTCTGTGTTCTTGTATTATCTGTAGTTCTGAGGCCTTTTCAAAAGGCTGACCTGAATTACTAACTCCAACTTTAACAGCAAGGGAGAAATCGTGGGTCTTTTGAAGTTAATAGCCAGACTTTCAAGGTTTTCAAGGGAGCTGGTTTTTCATCATAGATCTATCTAATGTAATAAAATCTGGATCATCTAATCCCTAGTCCTGGAATTTAAGCACTGGACTTCCTTTTTACATTGATCACTGAATAGTTCAGAATTATAAAGAGAATATTTTTTTCCTATTGATGTAACATCTCAGGGATTGGCAAATCTAGGTGGTCCTACCACCCCTAAGGGAACTGAAATTTTTTAATGGAAATTGGAGCACAGATGAATGAGCTAACAGCAGGGTTCAATTTTAATGACAGCAACAAGGAATTCTGTAATTAAGCACATTAAGGCAGAACAACCTCTTTGAATTTCAGAACATCTCTAGTTCATGCTCTAACATCTGTTTCTCTTACACTGCTTTAATCTGCATCCTCCCTTTAGGCATCTTACACTAAGGGCTTGACAGACTCCTAGCTGACAGTAGCTGGCATCCTTTTAATTGACAAGGGAAACCACTATTGAAAGAGATTGGGAAGAGCTTTCTCTCTTCCCTCAGGGTCTAAATGCTCTGCTTTTGCAGAGCTGCTGCAGGACCTGCTAGCTGCAAACCCAACCTGAAAACACAGATTATTTAGAATCCAAGGAAAAGCTCACCTGAGCTTCTCATATGTTTTAGACCCTTTTATTTTGGATTTTTTCCCAGTGCCCCAAGGAGAAGGGGTTTGGTATTTTATTCTTGGTATTTTATTTGTGACATGTCTGTTATTTTAGCAGAAAGTGAAATTATTTCTGTTTTCACAAAGAAAAGAAACATTCTTATGTTCCATTGGAAGCAGATGCAAATAAGAGTTTATCTAAAACTTCCTGTGCATATAGTTATGAAATACAAGAACATGTTTGTATTTTTTTGCTGCATCACGCCCATTGAATGTACCTTGGAGAAACATAAACATCATATAGAAAAGTGTTTGTATTGCTCATAAGCAATTCCAAGAAAATATTTTATGCCCCATAATACTAAATACATTCATAAATTTGTCATCATCCAGTTGTGCTGGCTTTCTTTGACCAATTCTCATTGTATGCATAAAAACTCTGTTTGGGCTGTATGCTTCTGGTTTAGGAATTTTGCTTTGCTGTTAGTATTTAATGCATCTCATGCCATGTAAGTAAAAGCAGTGTTTTTTTAATCACTTCTTCCATTTCTATGATCTCAGTTATTTCACTTGTCTTGCTGTCTATGATTTATCCTTCTTCACTGTATTCAGCTTGTTGAATAGCCATTACCTGGTGATCTGCTCAGATTAATAGCACAGATGCTTTCCAAAGCAGACTGTTTGATGTCTGTTGTCAATGTGCTACATTTTCTGTGATCTGTTCTCATATCCAACATTCATGGTTAGGTGTTGCTGACTGAAACTTCAGTTATATTCATGCATGGCTTTCAAAAAAGACTGAACTCCAACTTGTTAGGGCTATTGTAACAATGGTGGAATGATTATGATTAAAGCTAAACTGATATTTCCACTTCTGCAGCCAGTGTTTCTGGTTTTATTATTTAGGTCTTCCAAAGAATGAAAATGGATTACCCAGATGATTTTTTATTTTCTATTTTCCCTTTTTTTCCTTTCCTAAAAAATCCCCAACAAAACAAATGCTCTAGCTTCATTAATCTATTCTTTCTTCACTTCTAAAACAAACCAGCTTCTGTGGATAAAATGCTAGACGTAGTAACATGGTTAAAAAAGCAGACTGGTAAAAACATAAGAGATACACTGAGCCTTGTTATTAAGAGACTTTTGAAAACAGAAGCCTTGCTGAGATCTCAGAAGCCGTTAATCGCACTGATATTTCTCATTATTGGCTCAACTCAGTATCCTGTTTGCTAGTCACTTTAAATCCAATACCTTCCACAATCCAGTGTGGGCACTGAGCTCATTGCAGATTAAAAGTGTAAATCAGAGAAGTTTCTGAAAGAACAGTAATTATTACAAGGTACATGCATTGCCTTGTTTTACTCCCCCACTGCACCTGTTGGTTTTGTTTGCTGAAAATAAAAAAGCAGACTGTCTTCTAAAACACTCACCCTTTACATCAGAAAGATATGCTCCCAGGTACCATGTTCCATCAGAAATTTGAAACCTTAGACTTAGTAATTTGGAAAATTACACACAATGTAGCGACAAAAACAAAATAAGTGTTGCAAACCACTTTCAAAATGAGATACAGGTACCCAGGAAGAACCTGCTCAAGGGCAAGTGGTTTCCCCTGGCAGCTTATTCCAGAACCCTTAGACCTGGGCCCTGCAGTGTCCAGCAGTGGCCTGACAGACACCCTGTCCCCAGCAGAGGACTCCCCAGCACCGGGAGCTGCTCAGCTCGGCACTGCCTCCCCCACCCACCTGCCTCCAGGACAATGTTTGTTCCATCAGCCTGCAGGAAGCTGAATGCATAGATAAACCACACTATTTTGCACACCTCTGTTTTGAAGAGCTGTCCAGGATAAGTAATGTTGGCTGGTGTTGTGAGAGTCTCTAATTATTTTTTTTCTCAGAAACCACATGCAAACTAGTTGGCCCTTGCTGTCTCTTGTCATCTGATGCTACAAAGCAATCTACACTGTCCGTGAGCTTCAGAACCCATACTGACAAAAGAAGTAGTTTCCCTGGTAACAAGGACCATATGAAAGCTCTCAGACCATATCCTCCCCAGGAGTTAATTTGTTTCAGATGGGAAAGGTGATTACTTATAAGAAAAAAGAGAAAACAGCTGAGCTATTAAAGGATGAAATAGTAAAGAGTAAGCAGTGTTATTTGTTCCACTTTCACTGTTTTCATTTATATGCATGATATATATATTTATATAGAAATATATACATTTTTGTATGTACTATCATTGCATAAATGATAATAAAACATCTACTGTATTTGGCAGTAAAGAACTTCTCTGAGGTCTTCATTACAGCATCAAAAAATGAAAAATCATTTCTCAAATGTAAATTCAGATATTTCACAAAGATTTCAAGGATACCAAGAGATGTAAACAGTACAGGACACACCAACACAGATCTAGCCAAAAGATTAGGATATGACAGGATTGTGAAAATTAAAGAAATAAAAAGCAGAATAAATAGTGGCAAAAAATCACAATAACATTCGAAACCAAAGCTGTGTATGTGAGTGTAATGTTCTCATGCAGATAACTCTTCGGGAAAGTAGACCTCTTTTCCTCTGGAAAAACTGAAAAGCTTATTGATCTAGATGGTCTTCCAGACGTGGAGTGTGGGTTGCTAATGACTTAAGGCTCAGTAGGCATTTCAAACAAATGCTCTGAGACTGCAACTGAAAGGGAAAACTGCCTGATCAGCCATGAGCTGAAGAGTAAATGGTGTCCAAAACTGGGCATGGCAGAGGCAAGGAATGTCACACAACTCATGGTGTGGAAGTGATCAGGGCAATGAAAACTTCCGTTCATCACTGCTTCAGGAGTGGGAATTTGCTCAGCTGTTTAACCATCAGATCCACAGAGATACTTTGTCATAACATTTCAGTGAAGAAGGATCCTTCTATGCTTTATAAAGACCTGCCTCTCAAAAAAAACAAAGTCAAGACATGGCTGGAAAGAGGAGCAGCAAATGAATCAAATATTTTAAAACGAAAACTATGACTACCTAGATGAGATTATTGAAACCAAAGGGTGTCTGTTTATACTTCAGAGGTCTTAATCAGCTTGCTCTTTTAGGTAGAGTTTGTTAATTTTGGTTTTTGTAGGGTTTCTTTGTTTTATTTTGGGTTTTTGTTTTGTGGGGTTTTGTTTTTCTTGTTTGTTTTGTATTTGGGCCTTTTTGTTTGTTTTTGTTTTTATTTTGTTTTATTTCATTTTGGTTTTGTTGTGGTTAGTTTGTAGGTTTGTTTGTTTGTTTTGCTGGTTGGTTGAATATTTTTGTTTGGTTTTTACAGATGTGTGGGGAGAATCAGTCCTAAAACTACAGACTGATCTTAGTCTTAACAGAACACTAAAATTGTTAGAGTTGAGGTAGAGGAAATTAGAAATGTCTTGATCTCTATATTTTTTTCATAGTTGAGATTATTTATCTGACACTTTTCAAAGAGACTATAGCAGCAGCAACTCCTTCATAACGTGAATTTTTTTCTTTTTAGTTCTTAACAGCATTAGTTCATTCTAGTTTTCATAGACAGTGTTATTATTTTTTTCATTTCAGCTAATGAAGGTATAAAAATTAATACCCATTTGAGAAACTTACCAGTAAGCATGCATAGTAATGGATATATTTCAAACCAATTTTTTTAAAAATAAAATATACATAATAATGTCTCTTTAATATCTCTGTTCCTGAAAAAGAAGTCAAGAGTTGACTGTTCATACATTTTTGCTATATATTTAAAATGTGTGAAGGAATTCCTACAAATCATATTTTATGCAGTGTGCCACACCTCAAATTAGCTGGAAACCTGAACTGAGGTCTGGCAGGAGTCTCTGATTTTCTTGTAGAAGAGTTCTACTTTCAGGGACTATGTGAGTATTCCAGAATTTCCTCTTGTTTTTAAAATGTTTCTGGTTACAAATCATGATCTTCCTTTTGTTTTTAAAAGATGTGACTAACTTGGAGCAAAACTTTGAGGAATGTCTGAGTGCCTTTTCTCCGATTTAAAAGTGATTTAGGCACACTACTTAGACACAGCTAGGACCAAAAGATGAGAAGGTTGTACCACATGGACCCATCCTTGGGACTGAGATTATTCTCAGTTGGAAGGGACGCACAAGGATCATAAAGCCCAACTCTTAAGTGAATGGATCATACAGAGATTGAACCCACAACCTTGGTGTTGCTAGCCCCATGCTCTGACCAGCTGAGCTAAAGTGTTCTATAATCTAATTCTCCTAGATCATAAAATAAGTGATGACATGTTGTGGTGTAGGAATGGTGTTCCCCAGCCTAATGTTCCCACTGAAACAGTCCAAACCATGCATCATTCGCTCACTTCCCCATTCCATTCCCCCTCCTCCCTGCAGTGGGCTGGAGAGGAGAATTGGAGGCACAAATGGTTAAGATCACAGGTTGAGATAAGAGGACTTTACTGGTAACAACAATGAAAAAAGAAACAAAAAGTAACAGTGACAATAGCGAAAAGAGAGTGTTCACACAGGAGTGTTCACCGTGCAGAGCCCAGCAATACCTGAGTGCCCACTCCACACTACCTGGCCAGAAGGGGGTCCTTCCCCTCCTGCCCCCTGCACATGCCCTGAGGTGGTATAAAACAACCTCCTTGTCTAAACCATACCCCTCCTGGCTACTGAGAAAATGAATCCTGTCCTGGCCAGAACGAGGACATGAGATGTCTGAAACCTTCTCATTCATTTTTCTGTCAAACCCCTTCTACGTGTTCACACACTGGTGACGTCTCAATGACCTGTGACTGGGTTTGCTTTCATATTAATCACTTGAGATCATTTGAAAGTTTAAAATATTTCTTTACTTTCTTTCTTTTTTTTTGTTTTTGTCATTTTCTCTCCCCCTTTTATTTAGAGTACAACCTCTCTAATACTAGTTAGTACAAGTATTTAGAAAGTGCATTGACTAATGCACACAAAACATAAAATCTGATTTCTTATTCCTTTTCAGAGTCTTTATTAATATTAGAAGTCTTCAGGTTCTTTGTTTTTTTTCCTAGTGAAGATAAAATCTCCCACATGTTTATCTTCCCACCTCAGAGTCTTTACCACTATTCAAACCTGTGGGCTGAGGAGCTCAGTCTCCTTCAAGGAAGATAAAATCACTTGCACTGTCATTTTATGGCTGTGCTTTCTTTGTGACACATTTTTCATTTCTGTTCTATGGCTGGTAATTTTCATTCCATATCTGCCTTCTCTCTCTCACCCATTACTTTTGGACAATGAGTGTTAAAAGTTAGTGTCATAATTAGTAGCAATCTCACTGTCCCGCAACTTTATACTGATAAGCTTCTTCCTGTCTTTGGGCTTTTATTTTTGCTGCAAAGTGGAGGATATAAAATATGGATGATACCAGCATAAAGAAAGGTGGCAAATTAAAAACATGTAGAAATTAAGGGCTGACTCCCAATATTTGTACAGAAATACTCACGTGCTAAATTATTATCATTGCTTTTGAGGATTTATTCTGTCCTAACTAGGTATCTGGAGATTTTCATCTAGTCCAGAGAGAACCAAGACATACTTTTGAACTGAAAATTAATTCATGCTCTGATATGAAGTTATGAAATCTCATGGTAAAGAAAATCCTCTACGTTATTATCTAACCATAGCTTTTTTTTCCTCCCCAAATTGATTCAAGATGCATTTTATCCCATTTTTCCAAGGGGCAGACCAAGAATATATGCCATTAGAATAGCTGTTGATACCATAAAGCCATCAAATAAAGAACATAATTTCAAGCTAAACAGTGGAATCCTGTCACAAACTAAACACCCCATCTGGTGCCATTTAACTGAAATAACTTCTTCAAGGCACCACTCCCATGAAACATACAAACTTCAAACAACATTATTTTACTACAAATATGGGCTATAAAACTTGATAGAAAAAAAGGAAGCCATAAAGACCCCAAGTTCCCTCTGAGTCTGAGCTAGAATCCAGATCTTCCTGAATTAAGTCACTTTCAACATTTTGTAACAGATGACTGAAGGTCCCAGTAGATGTAAGTTTTATTTTCATAATTCATTCTCAGCTTGGCTGGGAGCAAAGTAGCAACTTCCACATTTTTGGCAAGAAAACTTTCTTTACTGGAATAAAGCTCTGCCTCTTCAATGGGGTGTTTGGCAAGAGACCAGGAAGAAATAATATCTGATTTCCCTTACACTTGACTTCCTCTTTTTTTTTTTTTTTT
>VXBR01003299.1:207051-238333 GCA_013400215.1 Cisticola juncidis | reverse complement strand
CTACTTCTTCTTTTTTTTTTTTTTTTTTTTTTTATTTTTTTTATTTTCAAGCTTTAGCAAGAACACTCTCTTCCTCCTTCAAATCCTCCAGTCCAGCAATAATTGCTCTGTTAGCTCCTTTTTGATCCACTCACATACCAAATATTTTATATCTGCTTTAGCAATATTGTATTTTTAATGACACTGAAACCTGTGAGATTTGGAAGGGGTTTTTTTGCCTAAACTTCCTAGTTTACTAGCATCTGAAATTCTTTTACCCACGGGAAGATTATTACGCCAACATCATAAACCTGCATTCTATTTTCCAGTGTAACAATGGGTTTTCTTTTCTTTTCTTTTACAAGATTTTAAACATTCATCAAAACCCTCTGGTCAGTATATAACTCTTGTCCCTACAGTGTCTTTTCCTTGAGTATTTTTCTATTCTAATTATGAGGCAATCTATGCTGTAGACCTTTTCTTCCTCCTAACCAAATTTATCCTCACCACAGCCAGCATGATAGGCCTTCCAAACTAGAATCTCTTGTATTTATTAGTATTATAAAGAAATGCGAAGGGGTTGCTAAAAAAATTCAACCTTCTTAAACTAAACATTGGTGCTGTTCCTGCACTCACCTGAAACAAAGCACAAAATATTTTTGGTGTTCATTCATAACTGAAAAAATTATTATGTGCAAATTGGTTCTTACACTAGTCTGAGCAAAAATGAGAAATCTTTAACTATTCAGATAGCAAACCTCAATTTAAGAACATGGGATCTCTGTAGACTTCCACAGAACATCCCAAATATACTGTTATCTACAACAAATTTCCCTGACACAGATCATCTGCCTCATTTCCCTCTGAAATAGAAACAGGAAAAAAAAAAAAAAAAAACAAACCAATGGAAATTCTCTGGCATAGGAAACTAAACTAGGGAATTTATGGCCTGTTTGGAGCTTGAAAGAAGCCATGTTTTACCTGAAAGCCATGAAAGGGAGTGGACTTGGAGAGGAAGAATTTACATACTATGCTAAATATCCTTATGCATTGAACCTGAATGAGAACAACTTTCAGAAAGCTGTAACTTTCACAGGGTTCTGTTATCCACACCATTGAAGTAGGATGGTTAACAAAAAAGCATCTATGAAGTGAGGTACAGATAAGTGTGAAAATTTAAGCAAAGTCAACTACACCACCAACAACAAAAAAACTTTTGAGAAAGTTGCAACAAACTGAACAGAGAGTTTTACTTTACATTACTGTTCTCAACTTTATCCCAGACAACCTATAATTGAGAAAAGTAAATTTGTTATTAGGCAACTCCATGGTGCTACAGGGGAATTACATGTAATAAAAAACTAATAGAAATTTTAATAGTGGTGACGTACCAAAACCAATTTTAAAAAGCTTATAACTGTATTTTAAATTCCATAGTACTTGCAGGGATATATCTATGCTTTTAACAGAATGAGATGCTGAGGGAAGCTCTCAAGGGTTCCTGGAAGCAACTTGTTAATATTCTGTCACCAAACTGAAGGGAAATTGAGATTAATTTTAAAGTCTGTAATGCAATTCATACTTTTTCTGGTTAGAAAAAGCCATCCCCACTAGAAATGGTCCCTGATAGTCATGAAAACAACAAACAAAGAGTAATTTATTTTGCTTTTGGAATGCACAGCTATGGTCTGAATTGCATTATCAAAATGTCTTGGGGATACTCTAACCCAGGCACCTACAAGATCTCCATGTACACCCCCACCCAATTACATGAACTGAAGCTTAAGCTGTTGTGTCACTAGGATGCATATGATTTTTCTTCCTCGGTTGAAGCAAGGCTTGTGGGGTTTGTTTGTTTATCTTTTTCGTGGGTAAACATATCAGTAGATTTTCTGGTCTAACTTCTTGAATTATGAGGATGGTAGGTAACTTTACCAGAAGCTGGAGGAGAAAATGTATGTTGCTGCCTGATGGTTGTAGAATGAGAAGATTTAATGCATCAGAGCATTGTCTCCTGGGTGCATCTGAATATGTAGATGATCTTTAAGTCGTTGTTACTGACTTTGAAACAACTTCATGCTTTCATTCCATTTTATTGTGTATTCTATATGCCTTTTGTCTATACAGAAGGAGGTCTTGTATGAAAATTTAGACTTCACCCCTGTAAATACAGAGGCACTTAAGCAAATGAAAAGCTCCACTACTTTCTGGGAGACCAGAAGAATGGATTTGAAGTGAAGCGTTCACATCTACAGTTGCAAGAAAGCGGGTTAATGGAAATATTATGGTCAAGCATTATAAACTGATTCTGCTCCAACAGAAAAGACTACATCCTGCCATAGAAGTGGTATTAAACTAGAACTTAAATTTTGCTTGCTGTCTTTCCTCAGTAGCCATATAAGCCTAGTTATTGACTGACCTCATACACCATTCTAACCCTTGGAGATTGCTTTGTTTTTTACAGGTTCTGTCAATATGAAAATACCAGTGGAAGAATTATGTTTTTCCAACTAACACAGTTTTTCCATATCTTTTTTTTTGAGCTAAGGCAAAGTGTGAACAGTTTAAAAAAGGTTTAAAACACAAGCAAGAAGGAATAATTTAGAGGAAAAAATTATGAAGCCAAGATCAATAAAATGCCCTTAACAGATGACATTCTTATAACAAAACCATAGGCGTTAAATATTTACTCTTAGCATAAAACTCACATAGTGTACCCTGAAGTCACTCATCAGCCAATAGTTATATTTTTAAGTTGTTCTGCAATATTGTGAGAAATTTTAAAAGGCAATATATCATTGGAAAAAAACTCCGCTCACCTTGAAAGTAAAGAAATCTCTGTGTCCTTGGCCATTGAAAGGTTTCTTTCCTTTCAATTAGGAAGCCAAAACCCAAAATATGTATTTAAATAATGTGTTTCTTAAATATTTCCCGATATAGTTCCTATTATGCCTTTTTAACAGGCAGAAGGCATAATTTATTACTTATGACAGAGGCAAGACAATCTGTTTGAGTAAATAACATTAAACTATGGGGTTTTTTCTCTGTAAGAAGTGCACAGATATGTTTCATATAGGATTTTGGTATTGGTCTGTTCCAACATTCACACATGGTGATGGAACTCTGTAATCTGATTTAGAAATTTTTCACAAAGCTGTAGTAAATGTTCAGATTTTTCAGCTGTACACACCTTAAATATCAATAACAATCTGGCTTTTGGCTTTAATGGCAGTGAATCAATGACATGTTACAGCTTACACAAATGAACACACAACAGCTGAAAAAACAGGAGCTTAGTCTGCCAGTCCGAACATTGTCTTGTTACCTCTCTGCATTAAATTATGTTTTAAGTACCTGACTACATAGCACTATTTTCATTAGTTAACTAATAATACAACTATGTAATTTTTGAGAACTGTTACCTTTAGGCTGAGTAAATCATGAACAATTTTAGTTCAAAAGGGAAATGAATGAAAATAATAGAATACTTTTTCAGGGTTATTCTTTTGTCACACCGCAAGTAGAGACTGAGCATGTTTAATTGATCATATTGTGGCACTAGCATTGCCTGATACATCTGTAATACACTAGCAATGTAAAATTATTTAGTTTTTCTAATTAAATGGAATAATAGTATGTAGAACAGGAGTCTAAAAAGCCTGGGTCTAAGTTTATGACCATTAAAAACAGTAAGACCTCAGTAATACTTAGATTTAACTGGACAATATTATACACTTTTGACTGTCCCACCTTTGGCCGTGCAAATACTTCAGCTGCACAGCTAGTGCATCATATTGCAATCCATCAGTGTTTTGTTAAATCCTCTAACCATGCTCCAGAGAGGTGGCGTCACACTCTCCAAAATTACTGTGTAGTAGGGAAGGAAATGATAGGAACTTTTGTTCAATTACAGTTTCAACTGATAAACCTGTGCCATGCATGACGACAATACATCTCTGTTTCTCCTGGTTTAAAGAAGGTTAAACCCTGTAAAGTCTTGTAAGACCTTTGTAAAGACAGACTTCAGACGTTCACCATATGTAAAAAAAACTTCAAGTAAAAGATGTACAGCAGTGGTCAGGCCTAAAGGGAGAACAATGTACAAACACCACTTGGACAAACCAAGTTTTAATTTTACAGGTTCAAGTAGATGTGACAACAGAAACACAAGGCTGTTTCTTGTGCCAGTTCTCCATAGGCCTCACAATCACCATATAAAGCACTGAAAAGATTCAGAAGAATCTTTCTCTTTAGATGTCAAAATACAAGTCACAAGTACACTGATCCACGTGACCTTATTTTCCATAATTTGCAATTCTGCTTTTCACCAACACCTTTTTATATCTTCACATTTTCCTCCACAACAGGAAAAAACCTTAATTCTTTTAAGAAAAAATTTCACATGTTCAAACAGTCAAATATCAGACCTATATAGATGTTTTTAACAGCAGCCAGTAAATATCAGTATGTATTTGGTACAAGCTGGAGCTAAGTGCAGCATTTTAACTAGCTACTGTGATCACACCAAGGAATTTGGTTTATGACAGAAGCATGCTATCTCCAGAAACAGGAGTAAATTATTGGTGCAGTTAGTAAACTATTGTTATTGAGAATTAGCCATCTCAAATCTTAACTGTCAATCAGAAAAATGGAAATCAGCAAAGGCTGATCCTACAGCTATCTTAGCATCCTGTAGTTTCAAACACTTCCAAAGAATATTGGAATTTCAAATACAAGCATTTACATCTATGCAAAATATGCAAAGACAGATTACAATGCTCATACAACAAATACAGCAAAGCTGTTATAACTTCCTTGATGTTGCTTAGCCCAGAAAACATGCCTGTTTCAGCCTCATATAATTAAGATTATTTCCTTAGTCTGAGAATTTAAGGCTGTCCTGCAATTAAAGTGGTCCAAGAATTAGAGAGTAGCCTCTAAAACTGGGGCTGCAAATCCAATGTATGGATGGAGAATTTTAAAATTATTGTCACTCTCCATTACATTTAAAATTTATGTTTCCATTCAGTAGAAATGTATTCTTATAATTAGTCTTTTGAGAAATAACAGCCTTGAAAAAAAGTTGAGAGACCAAAGGTGAGCTTTGGGCTTGAAATTTGGCAAAATATTTTTAAGGTCACCCTTAGGAACATGTGTGGTGATGTTACTCCACGCGGCCCCAAGCGACCACTGAGAGATTTGTTATTTCACTTAGGCTATCCTCTTTTTTCTGGAGATTGAATTTTAAAGATGATGAATATTATGGTTTAAGGACAAAGGTTCAACCTGAACATCCAGTTTCCCTGTGGGTTTTATTGAAATTGTTTTTGTGATGTTGTGCCTAAAAATGAATTGAATGCAACACAGCAGGCAGTGGGTAACACAATACTGACATTCAAAAACAATTAAAGAGGCCCCAGCTTTATTAATAACTAGGGAATATTGTGTTTTCTAAAACAGATGCTTTAGTTATACCACAGAAATTTAATACAAAGCAGTTGTTATAGAATCAAGGCATATGGTTTATAATGGTGCAAATTATTGATCATTTTCTTAATTTGCTTTGCTTTGTTTGACCATTCACCCATAGTCTTTCAGAAGCTATATTAATTATTTAAGCCTGAGATACCTGATAATAGCTAATTTCTCATTAATACAAGTCACAGAAATAGATGTTTTGATGGGTAAAGTAGATTTTATCCCATGTATCAAAGTGAGAAATGAATTTAAGCTGGATAAAGCCACAACTCTTCTGGATATTTGGAGGCAGAAAAATTCAAAACCCAGTGAAACTTTATGTAATCAAAATCCATGAGAAGAAATAAACAAAACAAGACAAAATTTCTCCCCATTTTTTTAAAATACTACTTAAGCAAGATTATGTTTGAAAGTTGGAATTCCTGACACATTTCCCCAGATGCATTCTGCAAGTATTTTCCTACTTTAATAAAAGAACACTTCACCTACTAACACATTCTCTCCTGCTGTCATGCTTCCTTAGGTAAGTCAGTATTTTCAAGAGAGAATCAAAATATTTTGGAAGGTTTGCTAGCACTTGATTGAAAATGTATCTCTGTCCAGATCTTGTACTTTCACAAGAATCACTTTCCTCTATAATTCTCTTCCATGCCTTTTTTTGTCTCTGACATCAAACCTGAACTTCTGTCCTTGGCCTTCAACTGGTTCTTCTTTGTCATCCCATTACAGCATGCCTCAGCCTCTGAGGTACTTTTTCATGGCTTCTGTGCACCTGTTTGTCCTGGAATCAGCCCCATGTGCTATTTACATTAACTAAAATATCTTTTTAAAATTAACTTTTTCTGCCCACTAAGGCTAATTAATTTCAACAAAGACATTGTTGCCTGCTCAAATGAAAACACAGCAACATGCTTTGCATTTTGGGCTGGATTTGTCTGATCTGCATATTTAGACTGTAAAATCCTCATGGCAGGAGCTCTGTCTCCATCTCTTCCTGATTCTGTGAAGCAGCACAATGTTGGCACCTAACAAATAATTTGTTATAAAAATAATAAGCTATGTTTTGCCAGGCATGATCTAATGGTGTCCTTTCTAAGGTTATGCACCAAGTATGAGACACAAAAGGTACTTTTTTCTTGAATGAAGATGATTTCTCAGAAATATTCACATTTTAAATGGTAAAAAATGTCATCTTATTTTTTCATTTAACCAAACTTCTTTTTCAGACTAAAGCTGTTTAAACAATACAGCTGACCTGATTCTCACCTCAGATAACTGGCAAAAGAGGCACTTTCAAATCTGGAACTTCAAAGTGTTCCAGAAAAACCTCACATGGTTTGCTGCTCACACTTAAAGGTAAATTAGACCATTAAAAAGGACACAAATGAGCTCTAAGTGCAGGGAATTCAGAGCCTAAAGTTAAAATTGTGATAATTAAATCATTATAATAATAGTAAAATTCTTCCTCATTGATTCTCAGGCTTTGTACCTTTCGACTGCCTGCAACTGTTCAAGATAATAAAGTTAAGTACATCCATACGTATTTGGAAAATGTGGGCCTAATTTTATTTTATGCTATGCTTCACAGCACGTGGTGGAGTTTTTTCAGTGCTGAGACATCCTTTTCCTTCCCAGAACCCAAGCCCTCTATGTGGACATAAAAAAATATTAATTATTTTCCCTAATTTGCTATTAATATGAGATATATCTAAGAAATAAACCCTTTAAAAACCTGTCCTGGAAAATATTCCACATATCACTGCTAGAGGCACAAAATACCTGAGGAAAGGCTTCTCATAAAGGGTCTTTGCTTTACTTTTGAGGGTTTGCTGGTTTCTTCTGCCCCTACACAGCCCTCAGGAATCTGCCACACAGCAAAACTCACCCTGCCCTGCCAGCCAGTGAATCCACACCATGGGAGAATCCACACGTGCGTGAAAACATCTGTTAGAAGAGGTTACAGAGCTGATAACAGAAGAAGGGAAAAACACAAATTCCACTTTGTTCAGCCAAGGATTTTGCCAGCCTTCCTATCAATTGCACCAGCTCTTGTACTGTCTGGAGGCAGTTAATGACAGCTGCTATTGATATATTCACTTATACACTAGAGCATATAAATCAACCCTAGGTAAATACTTTAAGAATAAAGACATTGGGACTGTCAAGACAAATAACTGTTTTACGCTTGCCTTTTAAGAGTGCTAGGTCAGTGAAACAGCATGTTAAAAACCCCTTCCCAAATATTTTATATTATTGCTTCAGAAGATAGTAATAATCACAGAAAACCTAGAGCTACCAACCACCATTATCATCTCAGCATAGCAGCTAGTTTCACAGTGATGGATTTAATAAAACCAAGTCTGTCAGAAATATTTTTAAGGAAAGCATTGGCCAGACATATGTTTTCAGGTAACGCTTCCCATCCACATAAAAACTGTTCCTTCATCATGAAACGATTTTTTTTATACATATAGCTATTTGTATATATTGTAGCTTTCATACATATGTATGTATATTATAAATTTTAAACCTGAGAAACGCTTCTTCATATGGAGGGAGACATATATTCTATACCAGAAGCTGTGAAGTATTAAGTAAAACACTCAAGTAAGTAAGCCTCATCTCACTCATGAATATATAAAGGATGAGCCAGATCTTGGAATTTATATGAAGCTTTCTGAAGACAATTAAAAATCTCCTATTCATTTTTCAGTGTTCTTTTCACAATTCTTTTCAACATTCAAGCATGTTATGCTCAGACCCATACTGAAACAATTTTGGTGCTAAGCATACTTTGGATTTTGCTCTGAATTAATTGATGATATGTGAAGAAGTCAGGAGAGAAAATTATTCACAGTGGTTAAGCGAACACTGCTAAGCTGTGATTTCTTTTTCTATTTATATTCAGAATTGTATACCTCAACTTATAAACTCTTCCAATAAATTCCAATGTTAGGATCTGGTTATAAATAGTAAGTTCACCAAATGGATTTTGGACTGAGCCCAAAAGCCAAAACAATAGTTGGAGCAGTCATAAACATGCAACAGATCTTTTTCTTACTTACCAGTGATCTCGCACAACAACTGAAATTACGATTAATGACAATTTCTTATTCTAATGTGCTAAATGCCTGTCTGAAAAGATCCACATTACAATGGCTAACTTGGGCATTTATCTGGACTTATACCTCTTTCAGAGATAATGAGGTTGTACATAAGCTAATGACCAACTGTCTTCTGACTGAATTCCTCAAGAGCAAATGCAGGAAAAGGAGCCAGTGTTACAACTGAAAAGAACAGCAAGTGTCCATGGTCAGTGTTTATAAAGAAAATAAGCAAGCATGCAAAATTGTAGGGTGCTGGTCCCAGTTTCTAATGGCCCTGGTCACTTGGGCTCCTCCACAGAAGTCCCTGCAGATCCCTTTATTCTGGATAGAAAAAAAAAAAAATCAGAAATTCCTGAGAGTATCCTTTGTGAAGCACATTTTGAGATGTCTGGTTTCTCTGGTTCACCAAACCAGGGATAAGCCTCTGACAGCCAACTCAAGAACCCAAAACTGAAACGAGGGGTAGATTTATTTGTGCTGTCATGCATGGACTGAACCAGTCAGCCTCCTGATCTGTCTGTCCTCAATTATGTAAATATCTTTAAAACTGAAGCTGTACTGTCCTGTGCCTGAACACTTTGACTAGGGGGCAGGGTTTACACAGAGAAAAAGAGTGAGATTCCAGATGGAAGTATTTCATTTTTGCAAGTATTATTAATTTCAGTGGGAAGCTTATATAAGTAGATCTAGATCAAGCATTGAAGTAGAGAGATGAAATATGAAAAATGACAGCAGAAAATGAATGGAGACAAAAGGAAAAAAAAGACTTTAGAAAAGAAAATGATTGGAGATAGCTATGTCAAGAAGAGAGTAATTTTCAAAGCACAAATTTTTTAAAAAACTTGATTCAATGCAAACACATTAAAAGTGGACAAGACTGTTAAATAGGAATATTGATAAGAGATTGGATGTTGTAGGAGGCTGAATGACTCCCAAAAGGAAAATGACCTCTGATTAGCAGGAGGCAACACAAGCTGAGCGAAAAAAATGAGGGGACTAAGGGCTGGGCAACAGAACACAAATCACACACAAAAAAAAAGAGGAGTAACAGAAATGAGGGATGAAAGCAAGATCGTGACAGTTTGAACTCTGGGTGCAACAGGGAGCTGCTGGGCATCCAATGCAGTGAAAATGAATTATAGGGAGAGTGGTTTGCATAAAATGAAGAGACAAAGATATAGATGAAAATAACAAAGAAACATAAGAGATAATTTATTTAGAAATTTAATGATTTAAAATGTAGCTCAAATTTTGCACAAAATATGCTTTTTTTTTTTCAGATATTTAGCAAGTAGGACATTTCTACATAAACTAAATGTATCACAAAACTTGTTCCTATCAAAATATTTTTCTCAATGTTGCTTAATTAGAGACTTTTTTCATACTTTACCACTTAAAAATAAAAATAAAGGTTGTCCATGGAAGAAGAATTTCAGGAATCACAAGATTACATCTCCAAAAATTAATGATTTTACCAAGACCAAGTTCACAAAATAATAAATCCAGAAAGCAGCAATTATTTTGTAACTTTAAAAAATAAATGAAAAATTCTCTCCTTACAGTGATTTTTTTTAAAATAAAGTCTTTCTTTAAATAATAATCAAACAAAAGAAACAAGTCTCTCCTTTGTGTGTTTATAAATGTAAGGGAAAGATGAGTTCCTCATATTTAAGACTCCTACATGAGCTTATAATTAATTTTATTAATAAAGGAATTACTTTTATAATTCAAGAAAGTCAAATGCTTGTTTTAAAAACAGGCATGTAGTTCATGATGGTTGGAATGTAGCTTATGAGCTCCGAATCAAAAAGCTATCACTGTCATGGACCTTTCCCACCTTTAAAATAAGGCTAGATAATTTTGGTGTTCTTCCTCCACCTTTGCTACTCATATTGCATTTTCCTTGATAAAGGGAATCTATCTTCTAGTTGTCTGTTGAGTGCCAAGCATAGTGAGAATTCAGCCTCACCTGGAGCATCTAAAATAAATAAAAATTATTGAAAAGAAAACCATCAAGATGGTGTTTAAAGCTGTCCACAGATGCCCTATTCAAGAGCTGTGAATGGCAAATACTGACTTAGTGTATTCCAGATAAATCACAATAAACCCATTGTGCTATGTAACATTAGTACAAAAAAACCCAACAAACCCTTCTGCTGAAAATGGATCCATAGTAAAACAGAAGGATCCATTTATGTTCTTCACTGTCATAATCTGGAATCAGTCCTAATCCCAAATCATAAAATTTTAGTATTGTCATATTTTTAGATATTAGCCATCTCAGCATATTTTTAACTTAATAATGAGTCGTGAGATTGGTATTTTAGCATGCAGTATATCTGTATAATTGCAATCTATACTAACTACACTTTTCAACTCCTAAATTGAGCTGCAAACCTCTGTGGTATTGTTTATGGAAAATTCCATATGTTTTTAGACTTTTGACCTAGCTTACTTAATGTTTGCCAAACAAGAACTTCCCAGACTTCATCAAGAGAGTTGTTAGGGCAAAAAAAAACCAAAACCAACCCACAAGAAAGAAAAAAAAATTAATTGGGTTGTTGCTTTGGTTTTTTTTTTTATTTGTTTGGAGGTTTTTTTGGGGTTTTCNAAAAGATGATGTAGGGGGTTTTTGTGTTTTTTTTTTTTTTTTTTTTTTTTGTTTGTTTGTTTGTTTGTTTGGTTGGTTGGTTTTTTTTATGTTAAAGATCTTTAACTCTGTTAAAGTACAGAGGAAAAATAATTTCTGCCAAAACATTGCCACTGTGCTGAACAGCCATCTTTATGGTAATAGGTGCCAGTATCCTTCTGTTATACCTAACCTGTGAACACAAATAAACAGCAATTTAGGCTTACGAAGTTATCAATAAATAAACTGAACTATATGAATAATTTTATATAGACATAGCAGTAAAGAAGCAGTAAGCACAAGGAAGACCTAATACTTTATAGAACTTGTTTTCGTCATCTTGCTGCAATCCTCAAAATTATTTTTCTGTGAAGGACAAATAAAAAGACAAGGCCAGAGTCATATTATAAGAAATGTGTATTAATTTATAATGTAGTACTTAATGGCTTCAGTGGATGGTAACAGCAGGGCTTACAGCCTTGTGAATTATCAAAAAGGGTTAGTTTTTCCACTGAACATGTGCATGAATAAGCAGTAGTGGAAAGCTGAAGAAAAATCTGGAAGCCTCTGATCTCAGGTTACTAGAGTTCTTTTTTTTAAAGACTTACTTGACCTTATGACAGCATGTCAGCAAATTAGATTTAGGCAATGCTGTTCCCAAGAGCTCTAATTATGTTTCATATGTATATTCTGTGGTTCATTAAAAAAACATGCATTATAACTGTCTTAGTGTACACTAATTTGCATACACATCAAAATAGAATCTCTACAACCAGAATCTGCAGAATGGCTTTAATTTTTCTAAAGCATTTAGATATTTCATAAATTCTCCTAACTATTATTCATTTTTGACATGCATTTCTTGAACTGTCTGAACAAGGATAATTTACTTTTGTTTTTGGAAGTGGCTAACACAGATAACTAGTCTGCTCAAGAACATCTAATAAAATGAAATATAATTCTTTTAAAAAACAAGTGAACAGATTGCCCTGGGTGTGACATCTATGGAGGACAATGAGCATACAGTAATGAGAATGGCTTATGCTTGCTATTTCTCATTCACACCGAAAACTTGTCATAAAAATGGATTACCTGCAATTCTGTACTGTTTGCAATTCTTGTCTTGTCATGGTAATAAGACATGAGAAGTTTAATATATCCTGTGAAATACAGTAGCATAGAAAGATGGGTAGATATCAAAATATTTTCTACTTCAACTTCTTATCTTTTACTGTGTATATCCCAGGTTGACAACGCTGTCCACTGCGTTCAGGTTTCTGAGAATAACAGTAACATGCTTGCAAGGACCACAGTTACATTTCCTTCCTTAACAAAAGGAAAAAGCCCCACTGAAGGTGATAAAAGATTTTGGGTGGGTGACAATACCGTGAACTGGGGTACCTAGCTAATCTTGGTGGTGTGTTGTATTAGTGACCCAGCTGTTCTCACTTCTATGAACTCCAGAGGAAAATCTGCAAGCTACTGAGTGCTTCTCAAAATGTAATGTCAGTTCCTGCCTTCCAGTGACAACAAGGAGACCCTCTGCATTTTATCGAGACAACTCTGTATTCAGCTTATTTACTAATGGAAATTCAGTGTTCAGGACTGAACCAAATCAAACTAAGGAATCTGATGATACAAACAAAAAAAAAACAAAAAAACAANACAAAAAAACAAACAAACAAAAAAAAAAAAAAAAAAAAAAAAAAAAACACCAAAAAAAACCCCAAACCCCCAAAAAACCAGAGATGCTCCATATTTCATTGCAGCTCACATGGCATTAGATTTGGATGGCCATACCTTAAACACATACTCCAAAGCTGATGGAAAGGAGCGCAGCACTGTAGAGGAAAGCCATCTCTCCCTCTCCCCCTCTCACCTCCACCTTCCCCTTACTGAGTTTTGCAAGCTAGGATGCCACAGCTTCTGTCACCACTACTGTGTTGCCTGTGGGTACTCTGTTTATGGACTGACACTGCAGTTACTCAAAAAACTTTTAAATTAAGAATAGTAAGACTGGGACTGAGCCCACAGCTATCAACACATACATTTTGTGTGATTTTAAAATCCCTTATAGTTACTGAGTTTTTTGAGCTGCTCAGTTCAAATGAAACTTATCTGAATAAACTCAAATTGGAAAAAAAAATTCGGCAGAAGAGATATTAGAGTAAGGTAAAAAGAAAAGTCGGACTAAAAGGAGGTTTTCTGCGGCAGTTAAACAAAAGCAGTATAAATTTATGTTAATATTAGAAAATGTGCCACAACATTATCCTATAGAACCTTTTCCCTAATGTAAGAAAGAGTGTGTGTAATCCTTCCAAAAATGTCATTAGAAGAGAATTTGTCATCCCAAACTTCACTTACATTTACAGTAGAATATTTGTACAAGCTGTTTGCTGAAATACATCTGATTCCTCAGTAAAGAGAGGAAAGGCAAGAGCTCTAGACTGTATTTACCATGGCACACACTCAAGATAAGCCTTAAAATTACCTTTTGGTGTCCAAACAGTGTGGTTTCCCCATCTAAAGGTTATTTGTTATAAAAGAGCTTTATTTGGCAAAACATTGAGAACATTCACTTTTTAATTAGAGCAGCAAACTTCTGAGCCCAGAGTTATGGCATTGTATAATGCTTCTTTTCCTGATTATAAAAGAAACAACAAGTGCAGCAGAACCTATTTCATCCCCTGAGAATTTCCAATAGGTCAGTTACACTATGAAAAAATAAACCAGGAGGTGTAACACTGAGTACACTTTCTTAATGTCTTGAGGACTTTTTAAAAAGTTGTGGAGCTTAGCTCCTGATGTTTTTTCTTTGATTACTCTCATAGTGATAGAAATTTTAAAAATTAATTTCACTAATTTAATTTTCTTATCTATTCATATCTTTAACTCAATTTTTATTTGGAGTGTATTTGTATTTAATTTTATTAGTTAGGTGGAAGTGGGTCAAGTGTAAGTTTAAGTGTCTTTTTTTTTTCTCTGTCCTGGAAGCAATGGGACCTTTTGTTTAACTGGATATTTTAATAATTCTTGCTGCTCCCAAGTGGATATTCTGCTGAATGATTGCAAGTCTCTAGGTAAAACTAATTCAGATCTAGCTGATTGACTGTGAAAATTGTATCCAAATCTTCCCAAAATAATAAATTGTCAGATGACATTGTTGCAATTTTTTTAAAAACTCTACTATATTAAAAACTAGATTTGTTCTTTCTAAAATAATATAAAATAAATGTGTGACTACCTTCAGTTTTTAGACAAAACAAATTACATTCTGCTTGTCATTTCATGTGATAAGACCCAGCAAGCTCATTAATTAGAACAGCCACAACGCAAATGCAGCAGTTTTGCATGAGTGCCAGGTCAAACTGTCTGTCTTTACGGATCATTTTTCTGAGAAGGTTGAGGGGCTCATTACCTGCCTCTCCAGAGTGCTCTGTAGCTCAAGAGTTTGCTCTCTCAGAGTTGGATTAGATGCAATGGTAGTTGTCCAGATTGTGTTTATTTTTAGATATAGAGGGTTATGGAAGTTCTGCTTGAAATAGCCCTGTGCCTGAGAGTGTAACATTTTGCAAGCCATGTAGGCGAGGTTCAACTGTAATGTTTCAATATTTGAGAGGCTCATCTATCTAAAAAACTGCCATAGATCACCAAAGGCTGGGCTTCTAGGGAAGATTTGTTTGCCTGGAAGCAGCATAGCTCAGAGCTAGAGGGCCTTTGTACTGAGATTAAAGAATCTTTTCTTTAATAATATAGTTAACCTACCAAAAGCATGTTTTGTTTTGCAATATGGATAAAACCACAGAATTTGCTTGAGAATTATTTTGGGTAACACAAAAGGAATTTAAAGACAAAATCCTAAGAAAAATCTGTCATATTCATGTTCTACAATAGCTTAAGAAGAAATAATTTAAAAGAGGATTTAAAAATAATGAGATTGATAATTTCTCATGGAATCATCCATCATGCCTAAGTAGTTTGTATAATGAAACTGAAAGTGAGTTTTGGAAGACACACAAATGCATTCATTTGAGCAGAGATAATAGCATTAATCAAGGCAATTTGCAATGGAATAAACCTGAAACACTAACTAAAGGTAAAAAATTGCACTGTCCATCTGATGAGAGTTTTAAGGTTTGCTTATTAAAGTTGATAATAACTCAAGTTAT
Source organism: Cisticola juncidis (assembly GCA_013400215.1). Classification (NCBI taxonomy): domain Eukaryota; kingdom Metazoa; phylum Chordata; class Aves; order Passeriformes; family Cisticolidae; genus Cisticola; species Cisticola juncidis. The sequence goes on along the minus strand of VXBR01003299.1, from coordinate 222,971 downwards.
TGAGTTCTTCTTCAACCTTTAAAAATGGAAGTATAATAAGAATATTCTTATATCACTGTTCAAGTCTGCATTGATGTAACATCTTGAATAGTATGTCCACTGTGAACAGGTTCCAGCAGTACTAGAAAAACTAGAAAGAAAGTCTAATCAGCATTATGGACCAGCTGAAGAGAAATTATGCAAATCTTTTACAAAGAAAAGAATTAAAACATGGTACTAAATACCACAAATGTTGTAGAGCACAAAATTATAAAAGGCTTCAAAAAAGACCAGAGCACTGTCTCAAAGGATAGACTCAGCAGTAAGTAAAAAGTGTGATGGTCAGTGTGAGAGTTAATGCACAAGAGACAGCAAAGCAAATGTTATAACAAAACCCCCACAGATCATCCCCTTCTGCAGCATGTTTCTCACTCCCTTTCTTCAAACCTGTTCTTATGAGGATTATGATATTTTTAGAAATGCTTCAAACAGCCATGACTTTCTGCAGAGTCTCTTCCTTCTCCACAACCAAGCTTGCAGTCTCTAGTGAGGCATTTAACCCTTTCCCTTTCTAGAAGTTGTTGTGTTTGACAGTACAGTCAATGACTGTCATAGCTTGTTAGAGAGCTTCCCTCTCAAGCAACCAGACATGGAAACAGTTGCCCTAATAGAGCAATCAGAGATCATTTAGTAACGGAGCTCTTGTAAAGTTCTAGCATAGTCCACTTTTACTGACTACACCTACTGAAAGAAATTCAAGCACATTTTCATTAGTTACATTTAAATGTCAAGTTTTTCAAGGAGAGGTGCCTGACAGCTAAGCTTATGTCTATGTTATCAAGCATCCTTAACTTCCATACAGCTCTTACACTTACAGTGCCTAACAGCAGAAAACCTGTATGCTTAATCAAATTTCTGAATGAAGGATTTGCTCAAGAGTGACTACCTCTCACTCACCAATAATCTACCTGCAGACTCCTGCAAGTTTATGTCTGTAAATGACATTGGACTTGTTATTGAGCCTGGTACCTAGAAACTATTATATCAGCGTTCTCCCAGAACAGGCAGAAAACCATTGTAAGAAAAGGTAGGAACTGGTAAGAAGTAATAAAAAGCCTCACAATGTTTTTCAGGAAAACAAATTAAATTCCTGAACCAGAGAATAATTCAGCTTGGAAGGGACTTCAGGAGGTCATCTAGGCCATCCTTCTGCAACAAGTAGAATCAGCATGGAAAAAGGACCAGGTTGGGCTTCCCTGCTCAAATGTGCTGGAATCTGACTGAAAGCCGCTCACAGCTGCCAAACACATTTTGAGAATGAGCCAAAGGGCCCAGACCTACCCATTAGAAGGTAATGGGAACTACCTGGGGTTGCATTGTATATGCCCTGAAGATTTTAAAAGAGGGATTTGTCCTATCTACAGCAAAGAACTGCTCATCTGTTTGATATAAGAGCCCTCATACACAGTTGATCTCCCCTGAAATAAATAGCTCTTTGAGAGTAATAAGCAGTGCATTAAACTCAAATCCAATTCCTTGGCTTTCAATACTATTGAGCATTCTGCCATCCAAATATTAAACATGAAGCAGCTGCACTATAAGAGTGCCAGAAATTTATGGCCAATAAAGATCTACCACTCAAGGTTAACATAAACGAAGGACAAGCCATCTGCCTAAAATCCAGAAAACTGTTTAGAGTATGTGTCTCAAATCTTTGGGCAGAACATAAAGATCTCACATTTTGATGGTATTTCATATAGGTATCCAGGAGTATCCTAAATAAGAAAGGACTATTTAATCCCACATCGTAATCCCAGAATTTATGTTTCTTTGCCAATAAAAGTTCATCTAAACTAATTTGCAGCCAAAGAAGTCACAAAATGTGTACACATCTTCTGCACAGCCAAGGATATTTTTAACACAATTTCAGAGAACTTAGTAATTCTCATTAAACAATTCTGCAGTGATCTGGGTAATATCAAAGAAATTCAATAGGTTGAATAGAATCTACAGTAGGTTTTCTTTAAATAAGTAGTGCATTGCTGTTTTTGGAATGTCTAATTGTAAGAGAGAAAGAGATTTTCAATACATAATTCGAGAGATGGATGATATTTTATTACTTATTGATATTTCCAAATTATAGATCAGGTTTTTTTAGTCATTTCAGCATTTAATTTCAGTGGGCAATGGATATACCATTTTCATAAAAGTTCTCTCTTATTGTAAAATAAATCAAAACCAGATGATGAAAAATTTCAACTATTTCTATCAGAGATAGTGAAAACATGGGATAAGAAAATAATGTGTAAAAAGTTTATTCAACCTGTGGAAGTCAAAGGCCCTGTTGAAAACAGAAGGACTAGTGTTCTTGTTTGTTACTAAAAATTTAGGAACAATATTGCCTTTTTAATGAAAGAAGTTTATACTAGTTCTACAGAATTGTGAGAAAAATAATGATTTCCATCAAATCCTTTGCAATTGTTCAAGTTTTACAAATAAAGCTGAAGAATTCACTGTTGGTAAAAAAGAAGATATGCATTGTAAAATGATAAAGCAAATCCTGGTCTAGAGTTATGTGTGAGGAGGTTGAACAGTTTTGTTTAATAGGACTTTTTTCTCAAAGATTCCTATGCTTTGTGAATGCAAATTATCCACAGTATTCAGATCTTATAGTGTGATAGATATGAAATGCCTGTTAATTTAGAGATTGCCACTAAACAGTTTTGTGAACAGTCAACTATACCATGCAGCAGTCTTACTTCATGGAAATAAGCTATGTTACACCAGAATGTACCTTGAAATTTCACTAAGGGATTTTTATCAGAGAATTTACTCTTTTTCATATAAAGATACTTTTAAAAATTAGTTGTACTACATCTCTTTTAGACTACAGGGTGTAGTTATCAGGTATAATAAAAAAATGTGTATTTCTGACCCTGATGCAATCATTCTAACATGGGCTAAATTTTCCTGAATAATTTCGTAATGTGGTATTACTTATAGTCATTCAGAACACCACAGGGGCTATATAGTAATTAAGGTTTAACATGTCAAGAAGAAAAAGGCCAGATGGCCATCTAGCGCTCACTGTTGGAAAGGCAGGTGATCAAAACGCCCCATTTGACAGTGACTTTGCATATCTTCTTTAAGAGAGACACTATTTTGGGAAAGCTGAATCCTAAAATCCTGTCTAAAACACTGACAACTGTAATAAGCTCATTTTGCTCAGGTTGTATCCTCGTGTCTAGCCTTTAACAGCACAGTCAGCAGGGTGGAGCAGGAATACTGGGGCATGCAGCTAGAATTTTTAGACTCTCTCAGGAGCTGCATGAATACACTGAATGCTGGTAGCTGCCAAGTGTCTAACCACATTTGGTTATGTAAATAATAGCAGATGATGTGCTGATATGCCCAATTACTATTCATAGAATCATAGAATGGTTTGGGTTGGATGGGACTTTTAAGACCATGTAGTTCCAACCCCACTGCCATGGGCAGGGACACCTTCTGCTGGACCAGGTTCTCTGGGCAACCTCTTCCAGTGCCTCACCACCCCCAGAACAGTAAAGAATTTCTTCCAAAGGTCTAAACTAAACCTACCCTCCCTCATTTTAAACCTATTCCCCGTTGTCCTATCACTTCATGGCCCTTTAAAAAGTCTGTCTCCAGCTTTCTTGCATGCCCCCTTTAGCCATTAGAAAAGCCACATGAAGATTTCTTGCTGCATAGACTCTCTGAAGCCTGTAACTATTCTAGGCTTCTCTGCAGGAGGGTTATGCTGAGCAGCCTTGCAGATCTCTGCCATGAAAACACAACAGGCACACCCTGGAATGAGGGGTTCAAGAATGTGCTGCAAGACTCAGGTCTGGTCTTGCTCTGAGGACAGTTTCATAGCCATAGCAAAAAGGATTAAGACAGATGTAATGGGATTCTTCGGCTGCAATATGACCTGGTACTGAACCAGAGCAAGTATTTACTGTAGATCCGTAAGTTAAACCATTCTTATGGCTGTCATTACCTGTCAGGGTGGAGTTATGATAAACAATTGTTACAATTGTATGTTAATGTTTGCCTGTACATTCTATAATGAATTCAGTGCAAAAAAATCACATTCCACTGCAAACAAAAGTAATTTTGTTTCCCTCAAAGGTGAAAGGAATCTTACTATTGACTTTGGCAACATTACATTTCACATGGAATTAACTCATTTCTGCTCATACATATTTATCATACTAGTTTTCCTTCACAGAAATGCAGAAATTATCATAGAGTCATAGAGCATATGAATTTGGAGGAGACCTCTGAAGGCCATCTCCTCCACCTCCCATGACCCGCTGAAAAGAAGGGAGAGGCTCTTCTGACACCCGAGTACTGACAACACCACTCAGAAACTCGAGCTGAATCTCTATTGCAAAATAACAATACTTTTATTACACTTTCTACTTCAGTGTGCTCTGCCTGTCACTGTGTGTTTCCCCATAGAAATCAGTGGTACTGAATGAAATCCTTCAGGAAAACTGACAACCCTTCCTGGGAATAGAAATCTTTCATGAAAGCTATTTCTAATGCATCTGAAGATGCAAGAGACATAGCTAAACATCTCATCAGTACATGTTCATTAGGAATGGCCCTTTTGCTCATAGTGAATTTTAATTACCATTATCATTGTCCCTGCAGGGAATTCTGGCAGTGACAGCTGAGTTCACTACCTTGCTGCCACTGGGTAAGCACCGTGATGTCTGCCACCAACATGGATCTCTTCTGCACTCACATGTGGCTTCTTGTCCCATCTCTGCTTCATTTGTTAATTATGGCCATGGAGAATTATGCCGTCAAGCTTTATTTGAAGGCACTTCCAGCATAAAGAAGAAAAAAATTAAGTGACATTATAGCTAATGAGGGACCACCTGAGCCCTATAGCACTTTCTACAGGCATATGGGATCTGGTGGGTTATTCAAGAATGTAGAAGAAATATCTGAAGTGATTTAATTCATTAAATAATTCCCCAGGTTCTCACTAAGTACTACACATACACAGGTCACAGTGTTCTCCTCTTTTTTCCAGTGTACAATTAATGAGATAGCATACTGGGGAGCAGTTGGATTTAAATATACAAAGAGATGCCCTCCTATGCAAATGTCCTGAAGGCAGCCCAGGCAGGCATTCCAAAGGAAAACCATCAGTGTAACCCAGCACTACAGCATTTTCCAATCTAGATAAACACACTTATCCCAAATAAGAAAATGTTATACTAAGACAAAGGGGAAATCTTTTTAAAACTATCTCAAGGGCTGGAAATGCATCCTTCAACACATTTAATAAGAGACATGCCTAAGTACCTGTGCCATCTAAAATAACTCCATCATCTTCTGCTCCGAATTTGGTGACCCTTGTCATATTTCAAAGGACCAGGCTCAGTGTTAAGGGAGCTGAAAAGAACAGCTCACTTTCAATAAAGAAAACAGTAGGACTTGATTATGGTAGGAATACTACAAGGCCTTATGACTATGTACCTCTAGTTCTTCTCACTTCATTGTCTTACTAGCAAGAGGTGGTGTAGAAAACATAGATAGCTCAGTAGCTCATTCCAGCCTAAGCTCTCAGGTTTCCTTCCTATAAAACCACAGGAAAAGAAGTAGGACCCTTAACTCCTGCCTTACCCTTAGTACAATCCCTAACTTCTGTCTTATCCCTTAGTATAGGCATAGCCCAAGGGCTTCAACTTGCTCTTGCTCAATACTCCATTGGTTGTGCCTTTTTTTTTTTTTTTCAAAAAAGATTGAAATGAGAGACAAAAGCCCTCACCTTCCTCATAAAACTAGAGGACAGTGTTCATTGTTCATTCAATGTTCTTTGTTTGGGGCAGAGAGCAGAAGACAAACTCTTTGCTGGTTGCAACTACATCACTGACTAATGGAGAACAAAAGGGGAATTTATTTTGTGCAGTCTGCTATGGTCCATGTGAACATAAAAATACAGAAATACATCTACAAAGAGATCCATCAGAAACAGGGGCACTTTCAATTGCTCTTCAGATGTTTCACTGCACCTGCATTCAAGAAAGAAAAACCCTTCAACCATCAAAGTGTGAATCCTGGCCTGATCTTAACTCAGCTTCCTATCTGACTCCCTTATCAGTAGTGTATCAGAACAGTTCATATTCTCTGTATATTTGTTTGTACCCTATACTGCTCTGAAACAGGGAAGTATTTGCATATTTCAAAGAATGATTTGGGTTGGAAAGGACTTTAAAGATAATGGACAGCGTCTACTAGATCAGGCTGCTCAAAGTGCCATCCAGACTGTCCTGGAACACTTTAGGGCATTTTCCTTTTAGGCAAGAGAGACACAGAGACATTTCTCTCATTGGCTGAGATCTGTGGCAGAGGGGACAAGTGAAAATCCTTGTAGTCACAAGGCTCAGAGTGCCATTGCCTTTCAGAATTCTGGCAAATGCACACAGACTTGATTAGTACTATCATATGATGTAAAATCAATACATGAAAATTGTGACAGTAATCAAATTATCTTGCACTTGCTCGTTTGTTGAATTTTCTTCATTTTTCCCAGTAAAGCATCAAGCTTTCAAAGCTTTGGCTTTTCAAATCTTACTATCAGCTTGATAGAAAGTTATTACATTGCATTTAACTTTCTTAGTTGTTTCAAGGATTTCCTGATGCATTTTGAACTGCTATTAGGTGCCATTTTGCAAATGAAGCAGCTTAGGGGATAGGATACAGAACCTACAACTGCGTGTCTGTGGTGGCCGTCTACCTTCTGTCAATAGCGATTACAGTAAATGAAAATGAATTGGAATTCCAACTCTGCTTGCTAACTGACAGCAACTGCATCAGAAACTACCCTGGCAACTGACATTCAAGTTGTGATGCCTCAATGAAATGGGTGAAAGAAGAAGTACCAGACTCCATTCTTATCCTTCTGGGACAGAATTGGATCACTAGATAATTTGTGGAATTACATACTACCCATAGTCAATGACCAAATAAGGAACTTCACTTTACAGGATTGTCAATCTATCACCTTTCAGGAGCTTTAAGTTCACTTAAAAAAATTAACTTTAGCAGAAAAGGATGTTATTGCTTTTACTGAGGTCACTGAAAGGCTAAGATCATTCTCAGTGATGCTAATGTGAAGGTACAGGGGTGACAGGAGTTAATTGCACAGTTACCACTCTATTATTGATTTATACTCTCCTGACATTTACAGAGAAATAAAATAGAGTTTACATTTTACACACTCTCACAAAATACAAGGCATATAAGCAACTGCAGAGAGATGGAATGCAAATCGTTAAAATTGTTACATGCAAAGGAATAAAACTGAGAAAATATGTAATTTTTCTCTATTTCCTTCCATGAAGCATTAAAATGATATATAGAATTTTGAATTAAAGCACAAAAAGGAGATTAATCTACTGAAAGAGTTTACTCTTCCAATTGGTATGTTCATATACAGGTGTACTGCCTCTGTGATTAGCACAACTCTTGTAATTAAGGCCCACAAGAGGGCTGCATCCATGTATTTCAGCTACATTTTCATTCTGCCAAAAATAAGATGAAACATGAATAGAAATGTATTGGTGTAAATTTACCTGTTTGAACAGTGGCAGTAAATTTAAAGCATATAAATAGCTGCTTTCCCTTAGAAGAGCTTATTTAGGCAGCCTATTCAGTGTGGTAACTCACTTTGGTCACTTTTGTCCCTTTACAAGTCAGGGTAAGAAACTTTTTGAAAGTAAGATTTCTCAAGAAGCTTCATCTGATAACTTCTTCAGTCATAGGGCTCATTTAAATTTCAATTCTCTGAATCCCCTTCCTTGTTTCATACAACACTGTATGATGAATGGCATTGGGAAGATATGCTTTCAGTAGAGAAGTCTGAAGTTCACCTCATAGTACACATTTCCAGCCCTGAGGCTCAAACACAATAGCAGAAGATGAATCTGTTGTACACCAGTAGTTCAGGTGCAGCACAGGCCCTGGTTCCAGTGCACATGGTTTGCATTAAGCACCTGAAAAAATATGTCTTGGATCTTCTTCCATGCATGCTTTGTAGCATGGAATTCTTGTGCTAGACCCTGTGGAAAATGCTGGTTCATCTTTAGGGAGTAAGAAGCTTCCTTCCTTTCCTAAAAGAGCCTGGTGTTCTCCCCAGAAGTTCTATTTGTTACAACATGAGGAACATCCCATTACACTAGGTACATGAATAAATAAACGGAACACAGTGAGACTAGAAACTTGGCAAAATATTTCACAATACGTCTACTGAGAAAGCAGAGGAAGTAGTACATCTAAACAAATGTATAAATAAATATATATAAATCATCCCTCAAGGACAAATCAGCTGTTCTGTAATGATGGTCACAGAGACAATAGAGAAGAAGCTGTTTCCCAAGGACTTTTTTCTCAGAGCATCCAATGTATTGTATTCCACACTGGGGAGAAACTTTTCTTTCAAAGTACTCTTTCCCAGCACGCTTCTTTTGGTTTACATCTTCTGTATTAATGAGGCAGGCCTGTTCTTTAAACAGCTATTTTCTAACGAGTTTGATGCATTTCATTTCTTCTAACCAACATATCATCTGGACTTAAATGGTCTTTTGTTTTCTTTTCTCAGGAAAAGGTGGATACTGTCAAATTCACCGATGTTAGCATGCTACCAAACCACATACAAACTTTCTAGGAAAAACCAATCTGAGCACTTCACCAAAACTTTCTACTCTCAGGCCAGCAAAAACATGCATCCATCTTTCCCACTGTGTGAAAGAAAATGCCTGTGTACAAATCAGTATGAGAAAATACACTGAAAGTTAACAGTATTATTTTACATAGTGTGATATAACTTATGCAGTTATTTTTATGGTGACCCCAGTATATTTCATGAGGCTAGTGACTGAATTTTACTGAAATTATTTAGTAAACAAATATATTGTCTCTTTGCAACCTTAAGTGATGTTTCATTTTTCACTTCCTTTACTGAACTTTTTGTTTTATGCACAATACTTAAATAAATGACAAATTTAAATTTGCTGTCTAGAATGTAAGAATGCCCATACTGCAATGATGTTCTAGGTTAGATTTAAGGGAGGCTGTATTACTTCACATGGTTCTCTCTGAAAATTAAAATGTGGTTTTGATCTCTAGCTATGTTAAACAGCAGTCTTAAAAATAACTAATTAAATGCTAAAATTTTGATTACCTTTGATTATCTACTTTGATTACCTTAGAAATAAAAATAGGCTCCTATTATTAACATAAATCAGAACACAGTAGAGTTTGATCATATGTGCTGAATGTTGCTGAGCTCTGTACAGAATATGGGGAATATACACGAATCACTGCTCTCCGTGGGTTATTTATAGTTTTGGTAGTTCTATGATCATACAAAAGACTGAGGTACATATAAAAGGGCCTGTCCTTTCTGGATTTTATAACTCCAGAACTTGAAGATAGACAGAGATTTTTCCCCTAAGGGATGATTAAAGTTATACAATGGTTTGGGTTGGAGTGAATTTTAAAGATCATCTAATTCTTGTATCTTCAGCATCTCCAGCACTGTAGTTAACCCAGAATACAGCCACTTACCTTCTGCTGCAAGCTGCCAGCCTCCCTTGATCTGTGTTTTGAACATTATACCTCCTGCTCAGATCTCCTATCATAACTCGCAAGCATGCCCAATATTGTTAGAATCATCTAACAGGAAACAAGTTGATGTAATTTTGACACAGTTGGCAGCAGATGTCAGGAACTGGCAGCTTTAAGCTAGCTGGTAGGCAACCCAAGAAGTTTTTGGAGCGAAGGTAGGACTGGACAAGTTCTTCAGCACTCACTGGCTTCGGTCCTTCAGCCTCAGCTCCTATGCCCAAGACTTGGGCCTTCCTCTGCACTAAAGAGCTGACCATGTGTTTCTGAGCCAACAGAGCTGAACTGCCTAAAGTGCAACCAGTTACACTGAAACCATTGAGAAGGAGTTAGCTAGATCTTCCTAAAGCAGTGCTTTTCAGCTGAAGATGAATCACTGTGGTAAGCATGCATTGAGGAGAATGTGAAGGAATACTAAGAAAAGTAAATAAAACCATGACTACTGCCAAGAGTCTGTGCCTCCACTTAAAAGATGGTGATTTGCAAAAGGAAAAATTTAATTTTTAAAAAAAAAAAATTTAACCTCCAAATCGACTACAAACCTATTCTGCAATTTTTTTAAGTTCAGTGCCAAGAACAAAGCGTTCTGGAATGCTATAAACTTATTTAGCAAACTTTAAGAGCTAGGCAAAATTGAATTGTCTTCTCTGCATCATTGTGAGCATAAAAACAGCCCAGACAGGCTGCTTAGTTTTAACCATCATTATTAACACAGAAATGGAATTTCTTAAAAGGTTCATTAGATTTCTGGCGTGCTTTTTACCTATGGAGCCTGACTGAAAACAGAAGTTTGCATCAGTTGACGTCATGGAGATTGCAGTATTCCCAACTCTCAGCAGAAGATGATTTTCATACACTATGTCTACACTATCAATATCAATGTGTACACACTGTTTAGAAGTATGCACAGTGTGAATTATACTCACTTATCAGTAAAAGATTAGTTTCTTTTTCCATGCCTACATTTTGAATTCAATCTCCTCTAACTGAATCAATGAGTTGGAACAATTTTGTGTACAAATTATGTATCAGATACATGATCATCCTGTTAATCTCTCTTGCAGCCAGTTTCACTTTTGCTGTGTTCTCGTATCAGTACAGTTTAAATCTCTTTCAACGGTAATGTTCTCTATTTGCCCATCCTACAGTTTCTAAGGTATTTTCCTGTATCATCAAGCAGGCAGTCTAACCACTGAATACTCATAGAGGGAGAAGTCTCCTCTTGAGTTAGGATCATTTCAGAGTAGCTCATATTCCACAGACCAGGTAGATTAGCAGACCCATGCTAAAACTGCCATGCATATAAACCATTCTGATTCTTTTTGTAGATAAGCATGAGGTATATTCTAAATCATACGGTAAGCATCAAATAATGACAGAACAACACACCTCACATGCATACACCAAGAAATCCTTAGGCAGCTGATCTGCTATAATCGGTGTCTTTACGTATGACATATTGAAGTAATTACAATAACTATGAAATGTTTTTCTTTTCCTCTTTTGTTCATGCATTTCTTGGCTGTATTTTGGGAGGAAAGGAAACAAATAATAATTTGCATAGGGTAGGTTATGAATATATTTTGTGGTTAGCAACAGGATCAAAATGATATCTCCTAATATGCAGCTACTGTCTTCATCTGGGGAATAATTTTCATTATATGTCTTCTCGTTACACCAATGGAGCATTTGCGCTTCCGAGCCCTCACTCCTGTTTTAACCTGGCAGGATTTTTAATCAGAAAAACAAACACAGCAAACATGATTCATGCCCTCACACATTCACTATAGGTGTGTTCATAACAACGTCCTAGATGATGATGTGCTCCACACCCTTTATTTGCAGGACCAGAGGATGTGCTTTTTCCGGGGAACAAATTGCTAGAACCACTGACATGAGTCAGGTAGAGCAAACGGGAAGGAGATCCTGGCTCTTACATCCTTTCTTAGCCATCTATCTGTTTGCCGAAAGGGTCAAGATGGGGAGTGGGGTGGGGCCGGGCATGAACGAAGCATTCAGGGAGCGTCAAACCTTCCGGCTGCCCACCGTTTCCTCTCCCCGTGCGCTGTGTGGACTCACATGTGTGACAGTTGCCTCGCGTGTGACAGCTGGCACACGCTGGCACGATTTTCCCCACTTTTTGACTTACAGGACGGGAGCTCCTCCCTCGCTCCCGCTGCGGGCACCCTGCGGCCGTGCCNCCCCGTTAGACAGAGCGGGGCAGCGGGAGCCCCCCCGCGCCTCCCGCCTCCCTCCGTTGCTAATGAGGGGAACGGCCGAGGGAGGGAGGTGCAAATCATCTTAAAAGAGAGGCAGAAAATGACCGCGGGCAGCCGCCACGAGGCGGGTTTTGTTCGGCCGCTCTGGCAGTAAACTCGTGTAATCCGCAGTCATTAGCATAATCTTCAAAGATCTTTAGGGGGATAATCTTTAAAATGCCTGGGGTGCTCGCTTGTGAGGCTCCTAAATAGGATATCGTCGGAGGGCCGGCGATACCCTTTGAGGTGTCTTTCTTGGGATTCGAGGGGTTCCTCTCCGCCTTCTGCTGTGGAGGACAATAATGTGATCTCCGCCTGGATGGGGGTCAGGAGAGCACCGCGGCGCTGAACACTCAGACCTACTCTCTGGCGGGCTTTTAATTTACGAGGGGGAAAGGCATATATTTTCCCTCGAAGTTTACTTTTTTTCAAGGGTAATTATCTCACTTGCATTTGAACTCTTCGGGGGACTAGAATGAGTTTCCAAGCATTCGATTCCCGTGCCTGAAATCTATAGCTCTTTTGTGTGAACCTCCAGAGCTCTGGAAATGAACAACCCAACCCGCGGTTTGCAGAAATGTTCATTGCAGCGAAGGGCGTGTTCGGAGAACACAAACAGCACCCACAGATAGTTGCCAAGGGCACCTAATACATCTTTGCATTACACCTTGAACCAGTTTGCCCATATCTCCGGGTTTTTATTGCACGGATCATAAATGATTGTAAAGTCTGCAAATCTTTCATGAAATCCTGACAATTAATAGTTTAGCTAGGGAACCTCTAAAGAAACCAGAATGCAGCCCTTGAAATGGGTTCACAGCCGCATGGTGCCGGCGTAATCTGACGATTTAGAGTTTTAAGAGGTTTACGGCTGTTCTTTTTCTTTTGAACAATGCACTTTCACTCTGTTTTTCGAAGCAACAAAACGCAGAAACCTTAGTACAGAACGCCAGGTGCTCTCTGATCAGAAGGAGGGGGAAAGGGCTCTGCAGAAGTCAGCTTGAACGCTCGATACCAGAACCTGTAAAATTAGACCGCGTTTCCCATTTATGGTTTCAGGTAACCACATAAAACTATCTGTTTCTTTAAACCGGTTTGGTCCTGATCGTTTCCTGTATTGCGCTTTTAAAGGCAGGAGCACCCCGTGACCCCAAGTGACTATAGTTCCCGGCAGCCGTTTAGATGGTTTTTGAAGGCACGTTGGGGTCCTTTATCAATTATTCGTGATAACAAAGGGAAGGCGCTTGCCCTAAGATGGGAAAGTTTTTCAAGGGAAGCTCCTGCGAGGAGAGAAGTGCCTAGTTCCCCATAAATGATTTACGAAGGATGGATCAGTAACAGGGAAAAAAGCAGCCCAGGGGAGGGAGAGAGGGCACACAAACAGTTGCTTCACCCGCAGGTTAATGATACCGGAACGAAGCGAGAGGAGACCGGGCGGCTTGCCGCGATGGGCGGCCGCCCGTTTCCGACCCCAGCCCCTGCCCCGCCGCCCGCAGAGCCGGCTCCGCCAGCTCCCCTTGTTTTCTCCCCGAATAAACTGCCTGGCGAGAGGTTGACAAACGCTTCTAAGAACAGGTCGGGAAGGGCAGACCCTCGCAGATGTTGCCCTGCGGGAGCGTGCCGGGCTGCTCGCCCGGGGCGGGGGTCGCTGGCCCCGCTGGAACGAGGGGACTATGCCGGCGGCCGCAACCCGGCGGGCAGCCACCCAGCAGGTGTCTGCGGACACAGCCAGAGGCAGCCAAGTGATTAGAGTGGCTTCTTCAAAATGGCACAGAGATCATTCTGTCTGGGACTTTTCCCTTGAGGTCAACGCCTGGAAATATTCGTTATCTCGCCTGTAAAAGGCTTCGTGGGTTTTCTCCCCTCGGCACCGTCTCCCCGCCCTGCTCCCCGGGGTGTAGTTAGGGAGAGATGTGGAGAGCAAAAGGGGTATCTCCTGTCTCCGATGGCCCAGCTGGTGCTGTCGGAGATCCGGGGCAGAGGGACCTGGCCGCTGCCCTGGTGTCTTGGTGCTCCTTCCTCAATAGAGGGCGGGAGGACTGGGGATGGCAGGAGCCCCCACCCTTGAGGGAAGCGGGAAGGGCTCCCGGCCATGGGCGCTGGGGCAGTTTACAGCTACCGCGGCTCTTAGGGCGGCCGCATAATTTCATCTTGGACGTGACTCGTGAAAATGCTGTTTCAGAGGTAGAGCACTGGCGGCGAGGTGACCATCAAGGGACTCTGTGCCTCACCCCACTCTTCCTCAAAGACTTTGGTAACTATAAGAGGCAACCACTTCATAAAAGCCATTTAAGGAAACGCCGAAGTCGAAATGAAAACCACTAGTTACATTAAGGTTAAATCAAATGTGGCCTTATGTGATGAGAAATACGCGCGAATATTCCCGTCACAGGAAAGAAATTCCATTTACTTTTCTGCAAGCTATTTGCTTTTGGAGCAAAGCTGCACCTTTCCGGCAGAAAGAAGAATAATAACGTTTGTATACGCTGAAGGGACTGGAATCAAAACGTCTTGACCCCCCTCCTTCACCCCCCACCCCTCCATCAAATCTACCAGCATCTGGATGCAAGTGTAAGAATAGTTTCTTCAGATGACCACATGGCTTTAGCGTGTTAACTTTAGTCCAATTAAGACGGCAAAGAAACTCCGACACATCCTCTTTATTCATCTAAGAAAACTGGTTATTAGCCCACGGCATATGCCCGAGATTCTCTGAAGAGAGGTAAAAAACAACCCTCACGTAAGTGACAGTCACTTTTTAAGCCGGCTATTTGTGCCTGCGGATTGCTCCGAGGCGCGCTGGAGCCAGCAGCAGTAACGTTTATTTCACTGTCAGGGCTGCCCTTGCCTGCAGTATTTTATCTGCGGCAGGAGATGGGCAAGAACTCCTCAGAAACAAGTCTTCCTCGGCCACTTTTATTGGCCTTTTAAAAACCGCCTTTGAAATAACACCGGAGGGCTTTGGATGTATTTACACCTTCCTTGTGGCTATCTGGACAATTATTTCCAGTGATTATTAATGTTTTGTAATGGGGGGGAATTGTCAAGCAAAATTCTCTTTGTTCCCTTCAAGGGACAATCGAAAGCCCCTAGAAACTAGATCCAGAGTTTTCACGGGCAAATTCTGGAAATGAGGAATTGGCCATCTTAACGAGATCCAACAGCATGGCAAGGTACTGCCAGCGAGAAAGTAGAGGAAACCCGCTGATCTGCTCGCTGGGGAAACCAATCAATCACCAGCCGCTTTCAGAGACTGGGGGAAGAGAACATTTTTCATATTATTTTTTCCAACCTCCTTCCTGTGTAGTGCCCGTCCAGTCCCTCTCCTGTGAGAGCGTCGTTAAATCACTGACACGGGTGTGCGGGTACCGATGTCAGGCGTGTTCACGCACCCACGGCGAGGCAGCCCCTTCGTACGGGGACTTTTGTCAGTCTTACGTGGGAACTTGTGCCAAATATCCGCTCTTCACGCGGCCGAGGAGGCCCCCCGGATGAGATGTAAAGTGACAAGACACCATCCCTCATTGAATTATTTCCCTTCTTGCTGACACCTCTGTGGGTGTGAGCGGGTAGTATCATAAGCAAAGCGTTAATTATTGTTTCGAGTCTGTGAATGTTCAGTGTCTGAAAACAACGGCAATTATTATTTTATAAGCACTTCCTCCTGTCACGACCTTCCCAACTCTAAGAGGCTGGCAAAGTGTCTCTAGCCCAGGGAACTCGGAATTTGCAGTGGATTCCCGTGTTTGATCCCATTTCTTTACAAAGCCAAGCACCGAGCTAAAAAGAAGGGGGGCTTCTTTCCTCCCGTGACAGCTTCAGTGGAGACAAGACAGTGGCACCGGGAAGGGAACATTTGAGGTCGGGGCGCCCGCAAATGTGTGGCTACCCAGCGCGGCGGGGAGCTGAGGGCCGCGGGCGGGTGCTGCGGGGACGGCCCCGCGGGCTCGGGCGGCGGTTCGCTCGGGCCTGCGGAGCAGGGCGGCCGGGGGACATTTCCCCACCCTTGTCACAGACGCG
>VXBR01003299.1:116683-206767 GCA_013400215.1 Cisticola juncidis | reverse complement strand
GTGCCCGGCGGCACAGCCGGTGGCCAGACGGACAGCAGCCAGTTTGGGGGGATTGTATGTTATTCTTTTTTAATTATTATTATTAATTTTTTTCTAAGTCGCCTAGTCACGTGTCCCTGTTATCGGCTCCAGGGGCGTTGCGGGGAAAGGCGCCGCACTAGGCGCAGCCCCGGGCCCCGGGGGCGGGGTGTGTGTGCGTGTCCCCGGGAGTGCGTGTCCGTGTGTCCGTGTGTGCGTGTCCGTGTGTGCGTGTCCATGTGTCCGTATGTCCGTGTGTGCATGTCCGTGTGTCCGTGTGTGCGTGTCCATGTGTCCGTGTGTCCGTGTGTGCATGTCCGTGTCCCGGCCGCGCTGCCCCGCGCCGCACGGCTGCCTGGCGCTGTGCTGGCATTTGTGCCTCCTCAACGGCGAAAGTCACGGCTTTACACCGGGTTTAGGAGCATTTTCTAAAGGCTTCTTTCGTTTTGCCTCCCGTACTGATTTCTCCGCCCCCGCCCTCATGGTCTCCTGTGCAACAGATGAATTGTTATTGTAGAGATGTGCTAGTTGCAGCACTTGGCTGGTTCTGGATGCCTTATTAGAGAAACCCAAAATACTTAGTGGGATAATAATTCAAAGAGAAAAATTCAAACATGAAACAAGCAAAGCAATCCAAGGGTGAGTTTTGCAGGTGGATTCAGCTTTTACATGCTGCAGGTGCACTGTTTACAGGGTATCTTTGATAAAAGCCAACTTTCAGATTTATGAGTTGAACATCTGTTCCTGTACCCTGAAATGGGCAATATATTCAAGCATTTTTGTAGGTATACAATAGACGACAATGGTATCAGCGACTTTAGACATTTTTAAGAGTGAATCCTATTCCATGTTAAATTGGACCTTCCTTTGTGTAGGCCTTATAAAGTACTGCACATGCTTTGAATTACTTTGGTTTCTCATCATATTACAAAGAAAGTGGAGTAATTTAACATAGCATCTCTGTTAATTGATGCTGAGTTCATTAAAACTGAGCTAGTGAATCAGAGTTACTATGCTACACAGCTTTCAAAGCCCAAGTCTCCTGTGTGCTGAAGAAAACTATAAAGTGTGATGTCATTTCCCGTATTCCTTAAGATCTTCTTATATCTTATATAGGAGGCATATTGAACATTTATATATATGCAGGTGTTTTTCAAATACTGTGAACACTATTTTTGTAATTTCATTGTTTTTCTTTTTCATAGTCATATGGTAAGAGGAAAAGGGACAAAATTCTTAGTGGTAGTTCAGTTCACACTTCTCATTATCCTTCAGCTTCTGAAGTATTCAGAGTAAAAAAGAATTTTGTAACTACTATTTTCGTTGTGCAGTACTCTGTGTCCTGTACCTTTCTCTCCTACTGAAAGACACGAGGCTGCCCAAGTCTCACTTCATACATGTATTAAAAAAAACCCAAATTAGATCAGGATGCTGTTATCTTGTTCATGATGTCACGTTTGATTTTTGCAACTTACACATTTGAACTCTTTTCCTGGAATGCAAACTTTGTGTTTCCTTAACACAAAGCAAAACTTTCTCTGCAACTTGCCTCATATAACAAGAGGAATATCTGTTCCAAAAATTGTAGTACTTAGTAGCAGAAGTTTAAAACTAGAGCAATGCAGAGGTCCAGTCTGCATATCCAAGATGGCTATTGTAAATATGCTTCAGGTGGCAAGGAGCTACCGCTGCTCTCCATCTTGCCTCCTACCATGGAGGTACAATGAGGAAAATGGGTTTCCTGTGGCCCAGCTACAACAGCCAGTTCCTTGGATGGCCAAGTGGTGTTTAATTCTAATTTGTGCATAGAATTATCACTAAGCCAATTCCCTAACAGAAGTGTTCTTGTTTAACATGTCTTTGTTGCTCTCTTCCCTCAAGATAGTGTCCCAGTATTGCTTGCCCAAGTTTGAATCTCTGAATCAAATCCTGTTTGATTCTGCTAAGTTTTCCAAAACCTACAGTAGTGCAAGAACAGAACTCAGTCCTTAAGTTCGATGTGGCTTTGGTTTCAAACTTCACGGCAGACCTTATGTCATGGGCATATGGACTCTGTACTACAAGAGGTTGCCTGTCTGTTCAGCCTGTGATGGAAAAATGAGGTCTAGTATGTCATCACTGTTATCTGCAGATCTGCATCATATACATCAATTGCCACTGGCTGTGAGAAAGAAAACGTTACTTTAAACAATTTAAATTTTGGCAGGTCATTAATTAAAAGATAATTCCTAAAAAAATTCAATTCAGAACTAGCAATATGGCAACCCATATGATGGAAAAAAAATCAATTTTTGTTTGTTTTTGGTTCATTTGGGAATTTAGTCTATTACAACAAACAATTCATGACTGATTTAAAACTTTATCATTGGTATAGGGGTGTTCTGAGCTGAGCAGATTGTGCTTTTGCGTCTGTCAAATAGCGGAGGCAATGTACTCCATGTATTAATTGATAAATGGACTATTTCAGTGTGAGGCTCTCTCTGCCTCACTTCTCAGTTGTTTAGCTTTTCAGAAGTCCTCCATTTCTGTATTTGAGAATTAATACCTGAAAGCCTGAAAATCAGTATGATTAGCTTGTGTTGTGTCAGGTGGACAGGAGGTATGTCATATTGAGTAACTGCATTACTCTGGTATGGTAGATTTGTAACAGAATATATACTTTAGAATATAAAGAAAAGTTTTATTTGTCTGATAAACGGTTAAGTGTTGTACGTGGTAATATATTCTGTAATAAAATTAAATTTCTCAGTGATAGTATTGCTGCAACATAAAAGCATGTGAGGTTGAGGGAAGGCATAACTCTTAGGTTTTAATGTATCTTAATGAGTGATGCATTATGCACATACGAGAAAATAAGGAAAATGCATTTCAAACAGATTAAGATGTTTGAATGTCTTGCAACAGCTTTGATTGAATCAAATATTTTTCATTTCAAATTCTCAATTTTAAAACAGCACACCCTAAAAATCAGGTCAGAATGGTGTGTGTAATGTCAGAACTGAGATCTATCAAACTGAAAGGCTCCAACAACATTTTCAAACCTTTCTCAATTGTCAATTTAAGTTAATTGAAAATGAAAGGTCTCGCTTTCAGGATTGGGCCATTTAAATAGAAGCCTGCTGCTTTCATTTTGTAGAAGGGCAATCTCCCTCCACATACGTGTTTTTAAAAGGTTCATTCATAATTCTCCCTTCACACTTCTATTGGAAATGACAGAATTCATTATTTTGAGTTCTTGAACTATTTTTCTGCAACTTGGGTGATGAATTGTATGAGATCTAGTTCATAACGTGGCACAGCAACCCACAAGATTTAAAATTCTCAAGGCTCGATTTGTCTCTTTCTGGCATTTGGCTGGCACAGGCGAGGGAAGCTTCCATGTGCATCCTCTGCCTCTTACAGAGCGGGAGGTTGGGATTTTTTTTATTTAATACTGATCAAAGGAAAAAAGTAGCACCCTTGCTCAGTAATTCACTAGAGGTATCCAGGCAACAAGGACATACATTACAGTCAGCAGTATACAAGGTGCTGTAAGAGTTTTCCTTGCCTCCTGTTTATCTGGGAATCCAACTGCAATAGACCTATATAAACAGCACTATTTCCACCATTTCTAACATATAGTTTGTAGACTTCTGGGGGTTTTATTTATATTTAGCTCTCTGATGGAAAAGGATTTCTTGATGTGTATCTGTTCTTGCCTAAATAACAGAATTCGGCTCAGATGGGAAAGGGGGACAGAGACCCCATGAAATTACAAAAACCACTCAGCTTGCAATTGATGGTATATCTGTGGGAATATTGCAATAGGAATCCTCTCTTTGAGGGTAATTTTTATCTGAGATGGCTAAGCGAAACCATCCTGGGCTGGACTTGGTGGAGACAGCAGCATGTCACTTGCTAACCAAAATAAGTGTTGCTAGCAGAGAGTTTTGGTGGTTGCATTTCCCTTTTTTTGTTAAATAAACACATTTTCACTAGCTGCTGACATGTATCAACACTCAGCACTGAGTGAGGCCAGTTGATACTCTCAGAGCTGGTCCGGATGCCTGAAGATTTCTGATTACAACCACCCAGTTGATCATATATCTTAAGCACTTTTTGCACCTCTGTAGCTATAGTTTGTTTGCTTGTTTCTTTCTCTCTTTGTAAATTGATGACTATGATGAGAAAGATGGTTCTTATTGATACCACCTGTTTCAGAATCATACCCCAAAGTGTCTTATGCCCTTCAGGATGATAATGTTTATTTCTTTTGCAAGGAAATAGAGACTGACATTATGTTATATGACAAAAGTGCCTCAGTAAAGGTCTAGACGTTACTCAGAGATACTAGATAGAAAAGAGATGGTGACCATGCTGTGATTGCACATTCATACTCGATCCCTTTCCTCTCTTGGTCCCTAACAGGTGTTAGCTTGTACCTGCTGTTGGTCGTTACAAGGATAAAATTATGATTTTGAAAATGGATAGGATTTTGTACACCAAATTGTTAAATACTTAACTGCTTGCTACTGCCGCTACTGCCTACTCCCAATTGCTAAACAACTTGAAAACAACCTTTTCTGCTGGACTGTTTGGTAGGCATGCAGTGGCCCTATTGGGTGGGATAGAGATCCCATACATTGGCTGCATGGGGAGTTTTACATGATTTCTGAGCAATTACCCTTTGATCCATATTTCTTCTTTTGTCCTCACAAAAATTGAAGTAGGTCTATTACTTAAAAAGGAGAAAACCATGCAGAGCTTTTACTGCTAGTTCTGATTTTGGTGCTAGGCAGTATCTACATAATAGGTATGTATTATCTTTATTTCTTGCCTTTTGGAAGAACAGTGATATTTCTGACTTTCATCTCCAAATCCAAAGCAATTCCAAGAGATTTACATTTTTAAAGAGTCTGCAAGGTCTTCCAACCCTCTTGTCTCTGGTGATGTTTTAGAGTGTCTTACGCTATATTATTTAAACTTTCTTCTTTTTTATATCTTTTTATCTGACTATCTGAACTTCAGTAAGTATATTAATATTCAACATGCAATTTTAACTAGGGTTTTAGGGAGACTTAGGGACAATGCTTTTTAATTTACTTCAGTTTTGAAGTGCCAGAACTTAGGCAGACATAGGTTTAAGGTAAAACTTTACATTTGATCATAGGAATATGAATAACTATGGCTATGATAGTAGGAGGGAAAGAATACAAAGCGAGGAAGTCAGGTTTATTATAAAATTTAGCTTATTATGCCTAATTTCAGGCTGTTCTAGGTAAGTTACAGTGATACAAACTGATCTCTTTAAGGTTTTGGTTCTGACACCCGATCTTGTATGGAAAAGTAGAACATTATATAAACAGCAAAAGACTCTTCAAAAATAAAAATTAAACAGATGGAAGTTTCCTCTGGAATTTCCCCAAAAGAGCAAAATGCAGCTTCAGGACTAGCAGGAAGAGGTTTAAGTTAAAAAAATGTAAAATTCATTTAGCTAGTTGTAGGTGTAATACGTTAGGGCTGTGAATGGATTTTCTTTATTACCGCTTTTTTTAGTTTAAAGTGGATAAAACCGAAAATAACTTACCTCAAATTAAAACACTTTACAGGGTCTGTATTTCCTTAACTATTGTCATTTAGCATTCAGAGTACAACCAAAATAGTATGAACCAAAGCCCTGGTGCCTCGGACTTTACCACCTGTACTGTATTTAAAAATGTGGGTGCATTCTTTACTTCAGGGCACGAAAGACTGGTTTGAGCTTTTGGGTTAATTTAAGGTCCATTTTAGCTATATTTTTCAGGTTTCATTCATATGCCTTTGTTTGCACATAATTAAGAGCTGAGAAGAAAGTGTACAAATGCCCTGGCGCAGGCTGATGCATTTTACTTCCATTTTCTGTCTTGGCCGAAACAACCAAGGCAGTGTAAGGCATTAGCACCTTTTGCTTCTCCACTTAAGCTCTCACCTGTCCTAAAGGTGATCATCCCTATAACAAAGGTGCCAGAATGAATACATATGCTGGACCCCAGTGGAGATGGTTGCTTAAATGTCCAAATACAGGCAGATGTGCATTGATCAAGGGGATGTTGAACTTGCACAGCTAAGGTCTACATGCGCGCCCGTCTGTGATGGCACTGCTGAAAAGAAGAGTCAGTCAACAAAATCCGTAATTTCTTTTCTTGCTAAGAAAGAGTAGGCTGACTGGTAGATGTGGGAAATAAAAAAAATACAAAGTTTTTATAGTAGTGTATACGTAGGTTTAAAGGTAAAAGGATACAAAAAAAAGGATTAGAAATATTAATATCCAACAGGTAGATATATAATGGAAGGGACATTTGCCTGCTCAAAAATTTATGGAGGACAACTCATTTCACATGTTCAGCATGTTGTTGATTAGATGTAAACAGAACAAGCAACTCCACTAATGTAATCTTTCTGAAATATAAAAAGATCTATAAGGATCTTTTGAATAATGGAGCAAAACTTGGAAACTTTCAATTCATAGGTCTATATTTCAAGGGCAAGGAAATGTTAAGCAGTTTGCATGCTCTGGATGAGAAAGGGATTCAAATGTTAACATGAATTTTACCATGAGTTTGTTAGTGCAGAATTTAATAGCGGAGTTTTTATCTTATTTTAATCTAGTAGGTCAAGTAATTTATTTCCCAAGATGAATTTGAGGCTGAAAGAGGGCAGAAAATGAAAGACATTCTCAATGATAATTCCTAAGATTCTGTGGTTCCAGAGAGTATAAAGGACTATCCTGAAATTAAGATACATGTATGAATTGCGAAAACCTTAGCAGGCAGAAAATGAGCACAGCTTTGAATGACCTGAAGAATATCTATGAGACTGCAGCAAACATTTTAACCCTTCATGGTCAGTGGTCTTATGCATCTTATAGCTTTGAATTTGTAGGTCATAGCTGTTGCTTTCTCTAAAAGGATGAAAAGTAGCATTGTGAGCAGTCCAAGCTAACAAAGTGCTTTTTAAGCCCTAGCCATGTAGTGAAGGTCATGAAGGAAAAAACTCTCTTGGTACATAAGTATTTTATTAGCTGGACAAAATGACATAGTTAAATAGGTGTAGTGAAGCTGCTGTTTAGAACTTAACTGCTTATCAAACAGAAAGGCAGCATGCTCTTGGAAGCTCCTATGAAAACAGCTTCTTTTTCTGCCTTTTCTGGTAATTTAAGGAGGTCAAAGAAATAGAGTTGTATTTTTCAGTTTAAAAGCTCTGCTCTACCTCAGACAAGTACAACCGGAAGCAGAAACTTTGGGGAACATGGTTTAGAAATCTGGAAAAATGGATTGTGTGGTGCATTCTCCACAGAGGATAGCCACAAGTGCTGCTTGTAATCCTTGAAAATCAAAGATACTCCATTGCTCTTAGCTAGATAAAGAATTCAATATGTCTTGTAATCCTTGATAAGTCAAAAGATTTTTTTTTCAGATGTGAAGAAATACCTGTTTTGCTAGTGATTCCTATTTGCAGGACTCCCTTTATTTCAGCTGCTGTGCTTTCCCATTTACAGTTTGGAATTAGTTTGCCAAAGACCACAAACATCTTCATTCTTCTTTCTTTCTCTGTGTCCTGATCCTAAAACCACTGAATTCAGATTTCTACATAATTTTTTTTTGGACCCGCTGTTGGCTTTTTTTGGTGACCCTGGCCTTAGAGTCAGTGTAGTTATCCTAGAGCTGGAAGAGGAGCTTGTGTATGTACAAAGACATCTTTGTGCTGGAAATGCTAGGAGTTACTTGTAAAGTATGTCTTTACATTTTTGGATACATCATTTGGAGATATACATTTGGATATATTTTTCTGCATCTGTGAGTCACACAAGTCTGAAAGTTGGCTTGCCTTCTTGCTCTGATACAAAACATGTAATGCTCTTATTAGTATGTGACATAGTTAGACTCCTGTTGAAAATCAATAGCCTTCCAATAAAGCAAGTCTTACATCCTTTCTTAAATTAATTTAGAAGCATTTTGTATGCCTCATTAGCCTGGTAATTTAAGAAAGAATAAAAGAAAAAGAAAACAAACCAGCCACCTAATATTAAACAGTGTATGTAATTTAATTTTTCCGATGAGGGGGGATGTATATGACACTAAATATATCTACTGGTCTATAAATACCTGTGTTTATAGTTGAGCAGAACAGTGATTCTCAATTGGTGCTCTATCAGACACTTAATACACAATGTGCTGTAGGTAGTATTATGCCACTGCTACCTTTCTTTTTTCTTTCATCTGCTACATTGCTTTCATGGAAACTAAATGTACCAAATGAAATACATTCCTAAATATTCTGTGAAATTGCCAATTAGAAAGTGGATGGTCAATGTGAATAAATACAGAAATTGTTTTAAAGACAGACCCTATACTTAAGCACTGTCGACATTTAAAGCAAAAAGTGTTAAGTTCCTGAAAGGAAAGACACAGAAGAATATTACTGACTTCTATGTAAAATTCAGAGTGAGTGTATTGGAAGTTTCTTGGAAAGATTGTGGTGTAAGAAAGAGTCACTAGCTTTTATGCATATTCCTTGTAGTAATCGCATGGGAATTACACAAAATGGGATGGGGCTGATGATGACTTACAGAAAAAAACCCAGACAAAGATAGGCATTATTTAAATCTCATATGTAATGAATGTGGGAAAAAAACCCAAATGCTTTGTTTAGTACATTATTACAGTGACATCTATTTTATAGAGTGGTAAAATGTGCCACAATGCCAAAGCAGATGCAGCTGTAGTAGATGTAGTTGTAAGAAAAAAATGCAAAGCATTTAACAGCTGCTTTATTAAACAATTCTTCCTTTACAAAAAGGAGATGTACTTTATAAATTTTTATTTATTTCCTACATGCAGTTAGTATTGAGAAATTTTGAATTAAGCAAACTGCATAATTAAATTTATCTTTTAAGAACAGTTACCAACAAAATACAGGCAAAACCAATAAATATTTCTATAGTCTGCAGGTTATTTTGGGAGGAGGTGTGTGTGTTTTGGCTTTTTTAAGAGATCATTAAATTATGTAAAATTAAAATAAAAGTAGTCTAGGTCTCAACCGACACATTTTTCAGTTTGTAGGAACTTTATTTGTAACACTATGGAATGATGCACATGTGGGAACCTTACTGTAGACTGTTACTTAAATAAAACATTAAGGTTTAGTAGCTATGTTAGGAAACGTTGGTTGTAATGAAGGAAAGAATCCCACTCATTTTGAATTCCCTGAGCAGTTTCTTAATGCCTATTGATGCCTGTTGATTGAGCCCTGATGCCTATTCTGTCTATATTGTTACCTATGTCAAATTAATTAATTCCAGACTTTCTACGTTTATCATAAACATGTACATTTTTATTTAAGCAAAATTGTTGATTTTTAAACCTCTATGAAGGTAAATCTTGAGTTTTGCCACTATATAAATTTTCTCCCATTTTTAGTATAGCTGTGAAGTTCCATCAGAATTGCTTTGCCATAAAGGAATGAAAAAAGTGCGCAAGTTATTTATTGACACAAGTATTTATAAGAACAGTGTGTAGAGGTATTTTTTTCCATACAAGGGCTGATTATGTCTTGTGCATGTATTTGGGAGGTTTTTTTTGCTTTTTTTCTGTTTACTTTTCTTTGTCTCTCAAATAGGCCACCATCTTTTGCTAAAGATGCAAGGAGAACAGCTGCCAGGGTATTAAATGTGGTTTGTTGGTGGACAGTCACAGCACAGAGAATATGGCATACCAGGTTCTGATTGCATTACTGTAGATTTCTACAAGCAAATTCTTTAGAGAGAGAGAGAAGGGTTATTCTTCGAGGAAATTTATTCTTGTTATTGTGATTTACTCTTGAATGATGAGCAGGAATACTATTTGTGTGTTAGGGCATATATTTCAGTCTGTGCATCTCTAGGACTGGAGAATTCGGCTTTAGGACAGAGACATAGCTGAATTAAAAACACATAAAAGTCGAGATGAGGAATTTGGTGAAGATGCGTATATGGGGGTTCTAAGGCTCTGCTCTCCCACCTCAGCTTTGTAAGGGATAAAATGAAGAGACTGACCTCCAGCAGCACCTGGAATTGCTCTGGCCAGGAAGATCACAGTTGAGACAACAGTCACAGCAGGCAATGGACACAGTTGGACTTCCAGATGGAACTATATTTCAAAAGGGGCAAGAGATGCAAAAATTTCCATTGCTGGGTCTGGGATTCTGTGTGTCCATTGTCCTCAAAGTTTTTGGAGAAAAAAGAGCTCACTCTGGCTGTTTGGGAAAGGAAATTTTATATACAGAAAATGTTTTGGGAATCAGCATGCAGTTTGCAAGGAGAGGAGAAAAAACGGATTGATGCTGAAACTATGAAATATGGAATCAGTTGAGAAAGAGCACAGAGGAGGGGTTAAGAAGGAGGTGCTTGCTTTAGGCACATCTCAGGTTGCGGTGTTGTAAACCAAGACGAAACGGAGAACTTGAAAATCAGGAGTAAAGGAGAAGGAGGTATGTTTGTGGGTGTTAAAGTATCTAAAAATAAGAAGCACTGGAGCTGGTGTGGTAGTTCGGATTATAGGTGACTGATGACCTCAGACTCGCAGTGTTAATGTGATGACCTGGGAGAGAAGATAGAGGGCTCAGAACTGAGCCTTACAGAAGTCCGCAATCCTCTGCTTAGACAAAAACAAATACTGAGACAAAAAAATGAGCAAAAATAGAAGCAATAGATTTATGTTACAAAGGCAGTGAGAGAGAGTTGAGGAATTAGAGAAATTGGTATGTATTACAAGGCATGTATACATATACCTGTTAGAGGCTCATTTTTAATGTTTTGCCATTTGTCAAAATTTTTAATGTCTCCTTCTACACCAAATGCACTCTTATGGAATCACTTTGGCATAAACCCAATAAGAAAATGGTACTACCTTGAAAAGTCGGCAAGAAATGCTGGTAATTTTTCACTGCAGCCCAACTTTTGAAAACCTCAAGCTGAAGAAGTGAAAAATAGCTTGATTAATAACATTTCCAATTTGTAGCTGAATAAAGAATTCTAAGTACAACTTTTTAACAAAATGAAACTATTTTAATAGAAACAGAGATGCCAGAACATCAGCATCAATATACTATTACTAGTACGTCGCTGCTGCTGTCATGTGGCATGTGTGAATATTTGCATCAGTTCTGCACAGTGTATTGTGGCTCGGTCTGCTGACCAAACTGAAGTTAATTAAGTTACACCAATTTAAAAATTATTGTGATAGAAGGTAAAATGAATTCCATCATTTTCATGAAACATGTTTGCATTGTGTGACCCTAATTTTTTAATTCAGTGCTAACTCCCTTTGCGTGTTACTTGAAACAATTTTATGGGCTTGCCTAGCTTGTACCTCAACAATGGAACAGT
This sequence comes from Cisticola juncidis, assembly GCA_013400215.1. NCBI lineage: Eukaryota > Metazoa > Chordata > Aves > Passeriformes > Cisticolidae > Cisticola > Cisticola juncidis. The sequence goes on along the minus strand of VXBR01003299.1, from coordinate 195,366 downwards.
ATGGATACTGACAATTGCTTGTTCTTGACTGCAGAAAGGACTTACAGCTGCCATTATATGACAAAGTATTTTCTACAGTAGAAATTAATTGATCCTTTGCTCAGTCCTTTTAACTCACAGGTTCACGTGCAGTGGCTTAATTCCAGCATGTCTAAATGCCTGCTACGTAAGTGTTTAATTTTTGGTATTCTCCAGATATGTATTTGAAAGAAAAGCTTCATAATCTAGTCCTACAAGTTACAAGTATTAGTTTATTTGGGTAAGCTACTATACTGTGTTCAATACAAAGCTATTAAAGTCATATCAAAAGAAAAAGTAAAAAAAATGCATAGACTTGGAAATTACAAAGCTTTTAATATGTCATAGAAAAAATGAAATTAATTTTGAAACAAAAATAAATTTGTTCCTCTGTAAGAGTTCTTTCATCTGTGAGATCCTCTGCAGTGCAGTCTTTTGTGCTAAGGTATAGATAACGTAAACATAAAGGTTTTTCTTGCCTTCTTGGTCATTCGAACTGTTAAATGGCTGAGAGAAAACTCAGATGATCACAAAGGATTTCTAGGTGTTGCTAGTACAGCAAATAATTACTATTTACAACAATCATAGTTTAGCGGCAGTAATTCTACTAAAAGTGCGACAGTCTGTGTCCCCATTTATTTGAACGATAAAATTTCAGCTGTTTGTATTTCATCTGGAAATCACTTAAGAACAAGAAGTGCCTTTTAGCCAAATAAGCTATTAACATTGACACTCTGATGTGCCTGGAAGGAGGTCTTGTTTTTATTAACACTTTTTCATTTGGCAACAAAAAAAGCAATAGCACCTGGCCCGTAGTTCAGGTTTACTTGATGAAGCAAAATAACTCTCAGACCTTGTGAGAATGGGGCCTGTAGGATTGTTTGTAGTCCACTTTCTCATTTGTGATTTTTTTATTTTTCATTTTGTTTGAGATTGAATTTGAGAGAGAGCTTTGTTCCGGACAGTAGTTTATGGCAGTGGGCTGAAGAGATGAGATTTCACTGAATCATAGAACGAATACACAAAGAGAAAATATGTGAAAATTGAAATGACAAGGTAGAGTAGCTTGGTTGTTGAGGTAGATAAAAATAACTAGGTTCTCACGGAAATGAGGTGGGGATTTTTTTTTTTCCTGAACTAGATTTACTTTGAACAAGATCAGTTGAGATGGAAAACCTAGCCACTATAAAAACTTGATAGAAAAATCAACAAAAAAATTCATCCTGCTTTTCTTGTAACTGTGTGTTTTACTATCTGTGTGATCGCAGAGAAAGCAAACTAGAGTCCATCTTCTGTCAATATAATGAAAGGACTAAGAAATAGATTGATTAGAATGGATTTCTTTTTACTTTATTTACTATGCAACGTTGCTGTCAGAGCACCGTGAGATTTTGAAATACGCAGGAAAATCTGTGCGTACTGCCAGTTGTTTTTCTGTTTTGTTTTAAAAGGTAGAATAATAGTATACTTATTTTACTTCCTTTAGAAACACTGGGGCAAGTTGTGACTGATCTAAGACATGGGAAATACACTTTTGTGAACAGAATAATAAAGTTGGCTTGATGCCATCATACTGCAGTACTGACGAAGATATGGTGACTGGAATTAAAAAAGCCTGAAGTGCCAACAGGGCTCTCCAATTTCCAAACAACTATCCCCTATCTGTCGTGGCTGTAAGAGAAAGAATTATTTTGCTTTTGATTAATAAGGAGTTATTTTCAGGAAAACTTCCTTTAACTGTTTTACAAATGCTCTAAGAGAAAGCAGGCATCACTGGCCTTGGTGGCACACACAGGGAATTTGCTGCACACCAGGAATGTGGAGCTTTGTAGTGAGAAGAACAAGCCAGGGCTAAGCCCTAAGTGGGACAGTGTTTCTGACATTTTATGTTCTTGATTTTAGTACTTGAAAAAAAAAATCCAATTGCAATCGTATCTCATTGTCTCTGAACATGGGAGGATTGTAACATCTTTGTCAGGTTTTGCCAGTTTGCTGAGGTTTTCTGTAGAAACGCGGACTCTTATATTTGTTCATTTGCTTTTCAATTTCTGTTACTTCCACTAGATTTCCATAGAGTATTGCTTGCAGCTACTCTGGATTAATTTTTGTCACTCTACCAAAATTATCAGTCTGGCATAAAATAGCCACATTCTTATCCAAGCACTTTCAGCTACCAATTACTTCACCAGTGAGGAATGCTTGTGTAATGTGACTGCACTGAGCTCTTACTTCTCCTGAACCAAGCAAAGGTGACAAGTTACACTGTAGTTTCACTCTTCTGTTTTGCTCCTGGATAGTCTTATGCTGTTAGTTGCCCTAATTGGGAAGTATTTATAGAACTATACAAAAATACGTCATGGGACAGTTTATAAGCCAGTATTTAATTTGCTGACTTCTAACTTACCCTATATCTGAGGTTCAGAGCAGACCCCAAACTGATCTTCACCATTGCTGTGTTTTTTCATATATTACTGAGATGCTTGTTGGCCTCACAAGACCAAATGCCATTTTCTGCCACAGTAATAAGGTAGCCTTTGCTCTAGGGTCTTTAACATTTGCTAAAGTATGATCAGGAAAGTTAATATTTCTACTGCCAATCTAACTTACACAGCCCTGTCCCTTTTTTATTTGCCAAAATAAATTGGCTTCATTTTCCACAAGTGGAATTTTCTGTCAAAGTCATGTTAGATTTTGGAAAACAGTTTACTCCATTGTCTTTTGTTTTGTCAGGGTGGTAATTTGCAAAGGAAGAGGAACTTTAAACTTTTTTAAAGTACTTTAATTTGTTACTGTTTTTGCAACATTCCACACTTTTGTGTGTGTTTGTGTGTGTGTGTGTAAAACTAATTCGCTTTGAAACCCCTGAAAGAGGTAGTGCCTCTGTTTTGGGAAAGTTAACAGCTGGATATTCGGCAGTGTTAAGTAAATGTTGAAGATGAGGGCAATACATGCACTTGACAAAAAATAAACTATAATCCAGAGGTGGATTACAGATACAATATCTGATTTCTCTATAATAAATAGATCAAACATTTAAATCATGTAAATTGAGATTTTTATTTGATGATTACATTTTACCAATCTTGTTGCCTCCCACAGTTTTTGCTGCCACCTGCTGAGGTGGATTTTTGTTTGATGTTTATACCTGACCCAATGGAACTTGGCTGTAAGTGACTCCTTTGAGTCCTCTGGGGACATCTGGTTATTTGTTAAACAACTAACTGGGAGTGCCAAGTTCCTTCCTTAAAAACAATGAAGTTAATTAGTCACCAAAGTTAGAGCAAGGGGGTGATGAGACATACTTGATATGAGTGAGAAGAAGGATTGCTGTATGAGATGGAGAAGTTGACTAGAGTAATACTTTCATTAATTTCATATTCTCATTCTCATGCAATATAAACACCGTAGTTACAAAGAGCTCTAGTACCTTCTCTAAGTCTTCCTGCCTTCCTGGTCATTTGAACTGTTAAATGGCTGAGAGAAAACTCAGATGATCACAAAGGATTTCTAGGTGTTGCTAGTACAGCAAATAATTACTATTTACAGTAATCAGAGTTTAGCACCAGTAATTTATGTGAATGATAAAATCTCAGCTGTTTGTATTTCATCAGGAAATCACTTTAAGATCAAGAAGTGTATTTTAGACTAATCAGCAATTAGCATTGAAACTCAGTTGGGCCTGGAAGGAGGTCTTGTTTTTATTAACATGTTCTCATTTGGCAACAAAAGAAGTCATAGCATCTTCCTGTAGTTTGGGTTTATGTGATGAAGCAAAAGAGAACACTGTTGCAGTTCAGTAGTATTGGGGAGGTTAAAATTAATTGCCACTGTAGCTTCAAAGACAGCAGGTAAAATCACTGGGAGGTACTGGTGAAGAACCATGACAGTCCTAGTAAACCTACTCTTGATTTAATCACAAATAGCAGGGAATCAGAATGATTAGACCAGAATGGTTATTTTCAGGCACTGACTACCACCACGACTCTGTATCAACTATTTTTTATGAAGTGTCTTCTGCTGTGTGTCACAGTTAAAGCTTTTGAAAGCAGAATGTTCCTCCTTGGTTCAGTGACAAGCCTGTCCAATATTTTAATTTATTTTCTACGTATAAATATACATATGCATATATACATACATGTATTTTATGGGATGAATATATCTATTACATATTTAATAAAGAGTAGGATTTCAGTAGGATTGAACATATGGTGGTCATTGTTCAATAGTAAAGGAAGATACAGCCCTTGCCCACAAAACACTTGATGAAGGTCTTTGACTAAGTTGAGACATTGTTTTCTACAGTTAGCTGATCTTTATTATCAAAACTGTGGGGCTTTCCAATGTCAGGACATTTGGTGGGTGGATACTTCTCAGAAGAATAGAGGTCTTATCAATGTTTGCTTAGGATCTATTGCATTCTCAGCCATAAAAGTAGCTATGCTATCTATAGCACCCATAAATCTTCACCTAGTCAAGGCTACTGTCTCTTTCGTCATAGAAGATTGTGTTTTAAAAAATGAACATAAATGTTTTTCATTAAAAATAAGTATAAAGTAATTGCAATCTCAAAACACCTAACTTCTTCATTGCTGGTTTTGAAAAGTGATACCATAATTCAGTTTGAAAAATCATTTGATTGCTTATTGCCACTAAAATCTCTTTACCCTTACAAGGCAAGGACATTCTCAGGCACATTCTCACCAGAGGGCACTGTTACACACATTCTTACAGATCATTTTTTTCTGGTGAAAATAATGTTTGGTCCTGCAAAAAATGGCATTGGATACACATTTTTTTCATAGGGGAGCTCTTGCTAATAAGGTAGTTTGAACTAGTTCAGTCTCTTTATCTAATTAAACTACATTTTTCCTATTTAGAAGTGGCTGTTGCTTCCAAAGATAAAATTTTTGAAGAGACTCCATCTCTATGTGTGAGAATTAATTACGTTTTTTCAAACTCCATGTAGTTCATAAAAAAACTGATTCTAAACAATCCTGAATCTTTAGATTTACACTGAAACAGTAGCAGAAGGGCAAAGACATTTATCTTGCTCCTATGGATTTTTTTGTGAGAGGATGAAAAGGTAATATCAAGTAAAACCAGTAATTCAGCTTTAGATAATTGTTTTATCTGGTCTTTATTAATAAAAACATAACAAGACAATATGATTACACAGAGGATCTCTGCATCCATGCAGTTACATGAATTTGTACTTCCAGGTGAATGAAGATATAGTTGAGAAAACTAAATAATGGTAAAGTTTATGCTTCAGGATATATGGCTATATTTTGTTGTGGAAGTAGTCTTGTTTTGCCAGATCTCTTAAGAAAAATCTTACTCCAATTTCTTTTCTCTTTGATTATGTGCCACCTGAATTTTTATTTATATTTTTAATAGGAAAAGATGTTTCAAGTTCTCTAGGATCTGTTAGGGCTTTTACATGTGTATTTTTACTTCTCTTTGCTTTAGTTTTTCCCAAACCACACCAGAACACCAAAATTAAATAATATACACCTTTTAAAAAGCAATCTTCCACAGCAAATGAGTGCTGACATTTCTTAGTGATCAGCTACATTTCTACTGAGTGTGTTCCAGCGTCTTTTGCTTGTGAGCTTCCATGGCTGTTTGATCATAGAGCAGATTATTTTTTTTTTTAATTTTAGGTGAGTCCATTTTCACTGGTCTGTCTGGCAGTGGCTGCAGTGAGTGAGCTGCCATAGAGTGCCCAAGGTGGCATGGGGTCCTTTGCAGTGACCAGCAGTGAGGTAATTTCTTGTGGTGGCACAGCAGCCGTCTGAAGGGCAGCAGGAGACAGGGAACCAGGGTTCTTCTTGCTCAAACTTTAAATGGTTTTGGTCTCAGCTGTTCAGCTTTTCCCCCATTAAGTTCTTGCACATAGTACTGGTGAAGTTGGCTTTACTTTCAAACTGTTCACAAGTAGCAAGGTATTTGAAAATATTACTATTTACTAATCTGTCTCACAAGTCTGTATTTGTCACCCTAAATCAAAGGACCATCAAAAATGGTAAAAATGATGACTTTTTTAAAAAAAATTATTTATTTCTAGAAAGGGTTAAAGATGAAATCTGTGGAACTACAGCCGCAGGTCAGTGAAAAAGAAAGCCTGATAAAAATAATTTTTGCAGCAAGAGTGCACACTACATAAGAATCACTAGGTGCAAGGATAGAGATGTGTTATTGACATAGGTGTGCCTCAGTGAACGTCCTCGTGGTGTGTGCTCCCTGTGTCCTGGTCTCTGATTGCCTTGCCTTGGGAGAGCAAGCAAATACCATAGCTCTTCTCCTGACAACAGGGTTAATCAGAGGGAAGCAAGGCTGCTGGAGCCCTTCCAGACCTCACCCCAATGCAAGATGTAGCAAAGCTGGGGTATGTCAGCTCAGGCAGGACATTTCAGTGCTTTCTGGTTGTGGTTTTAGGCATTGTCACAGTACAGTTAATGGTCCAAGAAGCCTTTGGCAAATTTCCACAAAAAAGCATGTAAGGAAACAAGGCTACCGTGAGTTAGGATGGAAGATTTTTTTCCTGGATTAATGATTGTTTAATAGAAAACAAAGGGCAGGGCTAGGATTAGGCTTAAAGTTAGCTTTTGTACTGAAAGGAAATTGCTAATGAAGTCGCACAAAGATTCGTCCAGATAGATAGATATTCCTAGGACTTCTGTTTTTCAATATATCCATAAAGATTTACTGAAAGGTAATGAGGTTGCAAAGCTTGTTATTACTACAGACTCTGCTGCAGAGTACATCTAATGTGTACCCACATCTTAGGTATTGGATGTGGACTTGGTAAACCTCTTAAAAAGTTAAAAGAGAGCTTGCAAAGATATGCCTCAACTTAGTGTCAGCCAAGATGGCAGCCATCACAGTGATACTAGATAGGATTTTGTAACTATTTAAATTCTTTGGGTGACCAGCAGGGTACTAATGAGAACAGCCACTTTAGCTGTTTTCTCCACAAACTGAACTGGAAATCCTGATAAAAGAAATGTGTTAAACCAGTCAAACAACACTGTATTTGTGTAACTTCTGAGCATGTCTCTTTCTTTTTCATTAAGTGTTTTGCAATTTCTGCTGATTTTCTGCAAGCCCCTTTAATTATACTTAGTGCAGCCTTGATGCAGCATGCTTGAATTGCTGTATCAGTGAGATGTGCTAAAATATGTCACACATGAATTGTAGGCCATTATCTATCATTAACTCGTCTAGAATTTCATGGCAAAGTAAGTGCTATGTATAATGTGTTTTCTCAGTTGTTACTGGCTATGTTGCTTTAGCATATCAGAATATGGCTGATAGTGAAGTCACACGCAGTTTCAATATATGGAAACCAATTTTGGGGGAAGAATGGTTTTAACTAATACTTGGTAATATTTAGAATTATATAAGGTTTTTTCCATTAATTTAGAGGTATTTAAATTGGAATTTATAATGCATTTATTTCTAGCAAATACAAACTTATCTTTATATTAGTCTAGAGAACACTTAGGACTCAGGTCAGATTTTCATGCATTAAAAGCTGCAATTAGATGTCTATTAAAATACATTCTACCTGTTTTATGTGGTATGTGTAAACATATCATCTTGTCTGCCAGCAAAAAGGAAGAGTGGTCAAAACCATCACAAACAGGTGTGATTCCTAGTTCTCTTTCCTTTTGAGAATGGTGGTACAATGAATACTGTTGCTCTCTCTCTCTCTTTCTCTCTCTCTCTCTCTCTGTGTGTGTAGGAGGAAATTTTGTTTTTGAGAAGTTTCTGCACTAGATACCTGCTCTTATTCAGCCTCTTCTGAATTTCAACAATCCTGTTCTTCCTTCCCTTTTTTATTCTTTCAGGTGAGGATATTTTCCACCTTGCTGGTTCCAACAGGGTAAGGCCAGTCATTATCAAGAACCATGGGTTCTCCAACTGCCTATTTGCATCTTAAGATGCCTGAATAGTTTTGAAAATCTCCACAGCTTCTTTTTCTGGGGATATTTGATCTTCTGCTGATTTATGTTTTGTTGATACTTCTTATTTCAGTTTGTCTGCTGATATTTTGTTGAGAAGATGAGTTGTAAGCAGTCCTTTGTGTACCACCTTCAGTGTTAATAACTGGTGGGGGCAGGACGTCCTCTGTGAAAGGAACATTGGCAGAGCAGTATATCTCAGTGTTTCTTCTTATTTCTGTGTGTTTCATCTCATTTCATCATCTCATCTCATCATCTCATATCTCTTAATTTTCTGAAGGCTAGATGCTGCTTTGCTCAATGTTTTCTATACCCCTCCAATAATTAAAAGACCGTTTCCACTAAAATTATTTGGAACCTGTAAGCAAATTAGTAACTATTTTTGCAGCACAAAACAGTACAGAGTTTCCTTTTATGGCATAAAACCCCTGAAAATAGTATTTTCTTGGTTTGACTAAAATTTGATTAACTTCTGTCAGAGTTGCATTCCATCTGTTATCTGAAGATTGTCCTCAGATTGATGTGAGCTCCATTTCTAGACTTTTGTTCATTTCTGGGTTCAGATTTGTCTTTTCTAGTTCTAGTTTTCACTATGAGTGCTCGATAGCTTTCTTCATCATCTTGTTTGAAAAAATTGTCCTGAAAGAACATATTTTTTTTAAGACTAAAGCAATTGTGTCCTTTGTCCCTTAGTATTGTCAGGGAGATAGCACATGTTGCTATTGTTTGAGATGTAATGCTGCTTTGTAATAATTTTCACAATGAGGATTTGGTTACTGAATCATATACTTTATGACTACATTCAGTTAAATATTGCAAGTTAATTTTGTGATCATATTTGTTTAGCTTAATGTAGATATGTTGGAAAATCAAAAACAGTGGTTTGATTTTCTGACCTACTAACATTTTTCATAGAATACCATTTTCTTTTACATATTTCTGATGAACAATGGCTTCAACAATGAACTTGTCAGAGTGAGAGGTAAAAGTCTGTGTTCATTAACTCAGGAAAATAAAAGCTTAATAAGACTGTAAAGAGTAAGGAACAAGAGGATTGACATGAAAGGGTAACAGAATGAAAAATTTCAGGGAGTTGAGTGACTTGTAAGGTGAGACATGATTAATCTCATACAGAGGTTGTAAAAAAGCTTTTAAATCATTCTCTTCCTCACTGGTCTCAAGTTCCCAAAGAGAAAAAATGTTAATCTTGTTGGCTGACTGGGCAAGTGGAAGCCACTGTACTGCAGCTCTAGACCTAAAATGCTATTGGGTAGAGAAGAGGCAACAAATTGGAAGAAATGGATGTAAATGTGAATCTGGTTTTGGTTCTCTATTGATAGAGATAGAAAATCTCTAATTTGCTGAAGTTTTAAATAACCTCTTTTAAATTTAATTAACAATTTTTCATAATTCAATTAACTAACATTTTCTTCATTTTGACAACTAGCTTGATCCCTTGTTTGTAATTTTTCACTGTCATTGTTCTGTAGATATTTTTTCAGAAAGTTCATATATTAATCAGATTTTTGACTTAGCCTAGTAGTTACCATTCTTGTCAGATCGTTTTGATGATGCTTCTGTAATGACTAAATATTAATATGGAGAATATTTACAAAATTCTGGAAGTTTTCTTCTTGGAATTTCCATATTTAAACCTGCTATATTTATAAAAATGCATATGTTGCTACTTCTAACTTATCAGCACATTTCCTTAAAGATAACGGGATTGCACTGAAAAAGGACCCTATCTAAATATGTGCATATTTAGATATATGCATTTGCATAACCTTCTAACTCCCTGTGTACACAATATAATTCTTCCTCTCTCTCTCTCTCTCTCTCTCTATATATATATACACATATATATGTTGAAAAAAACTGTAATGTAAATTTGTAGACATTATTTTTTCTATATATTTTGTTAATTTGCAGTATCCAGATAAATTGGTATCGATTTTCATTTTGGAAATTAAAACTGTAACTATTAATGTGACTATATTTCCTTGTCCAAGACCTCAATGCCAGGTTTTGCTATTAAGATTAAGTAAACTGCATGTTGGCTACATTTTAACTTTGAGTTTTTAAAACAGTTAGAACATGTAGGTAAACAAGCCACAGTACATATAGGCAGTGTTGAGTATTTTTAAAAGGTCAACTGTGTAAGTTCAGCTACAAATAACTTTTTTGTGGCCAGTCATCTTGTTGCCATTATTTATGTTATGAAAATTCTATTAAAATATATTAAAAATTGTTTCATATTTTTATGGCTGGATAATTCAGACCACATTATTGACACTGTTTTGTGATTTATTTTTAGCTTCTTTATTCAGAAATGTCTTCTAAATTTAAGGAGGCATAAAGTTGACATAAAGCTACATATGTTTTTCCAACCCTCTACCAACTGCCTGACTTTGTCAAGAGTGTAAAATTATGTAGCAGAGAGTAAAATATGGATTAAGCAAGATTCAATCATCCTGAAAGAGGCACTGCTTTGTTTTGTGTTTTCATTTACTCCCATTATTTTTTCTTTTTTTTCTCCTCTATGTGTCCATGTTTTGTTGCCCCCTGCTTTTAAGCAAAATTATGTGATTTATCATAGTGCTATACTTTGGATCCTAGCTCACTGAAATAATTCAACACATAGCTCTTTTTTATTGTGCTTTTATTTCAGCAAGCTGGTTTTTTGCACAAAGAGATAGTGTTTGGACACCTGAAAATCCAAATGAAAAGGAGAACTTTTACCCAAGTAGTTTTTGACTGACTTTTCTAAGTGGAGCATTCTATTTGTAGAATTTTGGCAATCTATATAAATTTTCTATATATTGGAGCACTTGCTTGTGCAGACTCAACCTGTTGTATGTTTTGCTGACAATATTAATGCAGTATATCACATGTTATCTTGGTCACATCACTTATGCGTTCTGAGTAGTTGCTACTTTATGGCCAAGCTTCCACATTTGTGCATCTCATTCCAGTTTGAAAGATGACAGATACCCAGAGCTCGATGTAGAGAAACAAACCCCTGCTGAAATCTGCAGTAAAACCAATCTGTTTGATAACAGGCTAACCGAAAGAGTGAATATCTCTAGAAAAGTCTAAAGATGGAGAGACCAAGAGAAGAAAAAGCAATGCAACAGATTTTAGATTGATATAGAAAGAGTTGTAGAATTAATCACTAATCACTAATCATGTTATGCTATAGTTAGTACATTAATTTGACCGATTGTTAAGTATTTTGGGGAGAGAGAAGTTTGATTTGCCATCAGATTCACAAGTACATTGTTAAGATTTTAAATACCTTTCTTACCATTAAGCATATGTCTACAGTCTAATAACAACAGCCACCAAATACCATTTGATATTTGCAGCTAATTTGGACAGTGTACTCAAAGGCTAAGGCCCATATTCACGTTTTAGCACAACTTCAGTGCACCTATGCAATTTTTTCATTGTATCTAATTCCCATGCAAGCAGATTTGGGCTGAATTTGCAAAGCTTTCTTTTCCACTTTAAAATTGTTTTTTCTTTCCATGAGAGTGTTCTTTTTTTGTATAGTTCATGTGAAGCAGGCTTTAAAATACTAGGCATAAGTCTGAGTGTAATAATAACCATGGATCTGAGGCAGAGGAGAATTAGTAGCTGCTTCAGGTATCAGTGGGTGCGAAGGTCTCTGTCATTAACGACCACACTAAATAAACATGCTGGAAATATTATTACTTTATTGCTCTTTGCTCATTTTATGTCATTTTATTGCCCTACTAATGACTATAGAATTAGGTGTGTAAGGGAGGTCTGAAAATGTAGAACTAAAGAACTAAAAGAGGTACATAGACAACTGTGTGCTTCCTGTAGAGAGTCCAGCTTCATATCATGGATGATGGAAAGACTAATTTACCTTGCTTAGATGAGTGAGGGTAGGGAGAGAGGCAGAAAGGGACCTCAAGAACAGATCCATTTCTAGGCTTCATCCCCACTTCAGACCCCTTGATGATTTCTATGTACCTTTATAGTGATCCCAGTGGGGAAGGCTATGTCATTTCAATTAGTGCTTTTTTCCTCCACTGTTAGCCAAATGGTATATTCCTGATCCAGGGGCTATATGTGAAAATATGCAAGTAAGAATTAATTTTATATATGTTTAACTGGTGAATAAAATAGTCTAATTTGTGATAATGCCAGAATCAATCTAGCATGCTGGTTTAACAGTATCACTTCTAAGGACAGAAAGTACTGATGGACTAATAATTTTACTGCTTTCTATTTTGCATGCACTGCAGTTTACAAAATCAATAAAGAATGTAGTACCTCAGCAGACTTACAATTTAGACTGTAAGAATCTCTGGTTTTGACTAAAGTCCTGCTGTATCTAAATAAGGGGGTTAGTTTCATCCCTGGTGTTTAAAAGTGATTTTCTATGTTGTCACTTTCTTCCAAGGGAAAGTAGAATGTATTACCCATAAGGTTTCGAGTAATGTAAAAAGACAAAGCAAAGAATGCTGCCGAGGCAGGCAGATATTTTTGAAATACGAAAAGCTAAAAATGTCATGCTTTTATTTGGATCTTAAGAGCATGAAGTTATATTTAGGGTGCAGCAAATTGTCTTTCAGAACTTTACGAGTGACCAGTGCATATTTTGTTTGGATTTAAGAATTACTCATAAATGTATAGGCTACAAATACATAAGAATGTATAGAATTAATAGGCAACATTGAAATAAATATATATAAAGCAATAAATAGGTAGTGAGTGCCTAGCTAAAGCTTAATACTTAAAAGTGCAGCTCACCCCACCCAAGAAAAGTCATCAAGGCTGCAAAGTTGTAAAGTAGTTCTCAAGGTTACTACAAAATGTCCCTTTGTTTCTTTCATGCCTTCATCCTTTTTGAAATGCTGCACACATAGTCAAATTAAATTTGTTTTTCTTTCAGGCTTTTCTACTACAAATCCTATTTTACTATGTAGTTTACCCAGTTTACCTAAACATTAGTCATCCAAAGAGCAGGGGATCTTTTATTCATATGCTTCTATGTCAACAGAACCACAGTCTTTAAAACCATTTTGTCTTGTATTCCCTATATGTAATCCATCCAGATAGTATTTCAAGACATTGTATAAATTCTATGCTTTTTTACTCTACAAGTGGGAGAAAATCTGGCATCAACGTTGTCTGATGACTTAAGCATTTTCTTTAATCTTTAGAAATGCCTTTATACCTTGAATGAAAGCACTGTACTCTCAATCCTTATAATCCAAATAAGAATTTTATTTAGGAGCATAGTTGGTTTGTGCTGCAGGTATCTTAGCATTTATTTTACTCTTCTTGGCTGCAGGTATTACCTAGAAATGAGGATGGAAACACAGCCTAGGAAGTCAGCCTTTCCTCATCTGTGTATGAAGAACTGAAGTGTCTTGCTTTGTTTCCTTTTTTTGAATGTAAGTAAAGTTCTGCTGCATGCTTCACTAACCTCCTTGCTTGCTAGAGATTATATCATCACTTGATCTGTTTCAGCATGCCTCTCACTCAGAAACTGATGGCCATTTAGAGCTGTGAAGATCATGTCCTTCTGAAAGCCCTATAAATACCTATGGAATTGGAGAAACTGGCGGTAGGTTGGTGGAAGATATGCACACCCCAAAAATTTTTGCTGAATTGTACCATCATTTTGTCCACCCAAGGCTGCATGTGCTCCTCATCAGGCAATTGTTCTCTCATCATATCTTATAATTTTCTCCAGTTCAGATTTTCCAATATCCTTAGGGGAAAAGTTGGAAGACCTGTGAGGCACTAGTTACTTCATTTTTTTTTTTGGTGGTGTGCTTTAGTCAGCTAATTAAGGACTTTACAGCTCCAACATGTATTGACCATGAAGATCTTATACTTGAAAACTGATGATTTTTCTACCGATTTAATTAGACTTTGAATGATCAGAGATTCTTCCATTCTGGACCTTAAATATACATCACTTGAAAAAATATTCTTCCCCTTTCTACTTGTTAAGTGAATTATACCTTGAGTGTTTTCCTCTGTCCCCCAGTGAGCTCCATGATTCTTGTTCCTTCCTACTCAGCAGCAACTTGTGTTTTGAATTCAGTCCCACTCGGTTCATCATGATGATTTTTTTGTGAATTTTTCATGTTTAATAACACTACTTCTGCTCAATTTGTGCAAACTTCTTTTGGACTTGTTAGAATTTGATTTTCTGTCAAGGATAGTTCCAAAGAGAAAATGGTGTGCAGAGGAAATGATGCTGGTGTATATCTTATTTGCAATTCTAATAACAGCTTTGTGAATTTGAACACATTAGTAAAGAGCACTTCATTCAAGTGCATATTACTAGAGAACTTGCTAAACATGCCTAAGAATAATACTATTTCAATTTGGGCAAATTAGATGGATAACATAATTTACAGCACTTGTTAATTATGCATCAGATTAGTCACAGCATAATTCTGTTAATTGCTTATCACAATGAGGTTAACTTTCTGTCTATATTTCTTTAATTTTTAATTAGAATAATACACTTGATTTTTTTCACTGGCCACTTTATAAAAAAATAGGCATGATGCAAATGTTCAGCATAATAAGACTAGAGGAGATCTGAGTCACCAATTTGGCTGACATCACCATATACTACCTTTCATAAATTTCTTTCCATGTCTTAAAACCAGTTAGGTTCCTCACCTCTGCTGCCCAAATGGAGGAGGTTTGTTGCAGTGCCATAACTATGACATATTTAGAAGCTTTCCACTTCCCAGCCTCAAATTTATGCCTTTGTTCTTATGGCAGAACTGTTTTATTGTCAAAATAAGTTTTTTCCCTATGTAGCTCACAGCACATGATTTATTTGTGGAATAAACTCCCTCTCACTTTTCACTTCCCTGAGATGGGCAAACCAACTCCTTTTAGTCTCCTTCAGTAAGATCTACATTCTCGTGCCCTGACCATGGCTGGCAAGCCATTAGTGCTCTTTAATTCCAGCTGCAATGGCAGCTTTTAACTCCACTTCTTGCCTAGATGGAACCAGAAACGCCATTCACTGTCAGATGCATGATAGATAGCAGGAGGTGTAGATGAGTCTGCTTGCTGTAGGAAATGAGTCCAGAAGTGATTGGTGGCTTCTTATTCTGGTTAAATTAACAGATATGGCAGTGTCTTAATTACAGCTGTTTGAGACAGCAAAGTCAATTTTTTCAAACCAAGTCAACTGTGGTAATTTTATTTATGTATACACCTGAAAAATAGGGAGTGCTATAAATGCTAGTAATTTAGCCTGGGCAGGCTAGAAAGCTGTTGTGATTCTTAAGGAATAAAAATTTCATTGAGAATTGTGATACTGGGAAACAACTGGAGAACAATCATATGTTGGAGAGAGAATTAGAGAGTAGCTAGGAAAAAAACCTGTGCTGTGAAGAGCCAAAGGGTTTTGATAGCAGCAAGCAGAACATGACCCAGCAGTGAATCCCAGCAGAGGGGGGCCAACAGCATCCTGGGCTGTATTAGCACATCTCATGGAAATTATTACCTCCTTTTACTCAGCACTTGTTAGATGACATCTAAAATGATGCATCATTGCCCACTCACTCCCCTTCTTTCTGTGAGGAAATAAATGGATTGACTGAAGAGAGTTCAGTTGAGGGCCACCAAGATGGTAAAGGGGCTGACACACCTGACCAGCTGAGGACAAACTAATGGACCAGAGTCATTTCATCCTAGAGATGGCTTTGTGTGAGAGACCCTCACAGAAGCCTCTGGTACCTCAGGGCTGTTTGTGGAGAGATGGACTTTCACTGTGGTGCAGGTAAGACAGCTGTGATGGCTAGGAGGACTAGAAGACTATAGAAGTAAGTTGAAATAAAAGTATTTCAGGTTGAATGTCAGGAGAAAAAATCCCACTGTGAGAACCAGGGGACACCAGGTCCAGTAGGAAAACAGAGTGCCCAGAAAGGTTAGGCAGTCTCCAATCTTCAATGTACTTTTGGATATGAGTATTTTAAGCCCTTAGCAAGCTGGTGTGACCTGCATTGAGAAGAAAGTTGAACCTGATGATCTCCTGAGAACCTTGAAGTAAAGGATTAAGAATGTATTCAAGATTCCTTATGTCCATAGTAGTATTTGATACAGTTCCTCCTTTTGGACTCCTAAAACTTGCTAATGGATGTTATACAAATACCCACTCATTTAGTTCTCTCCTGTATCTCTTCTTTCTTGACTCGGTTTTATATTCAGTTCCCTTTCAGAAAATAACTCTGAAAGTAATATTTTCTTTTTAATTTTATTTTTTCTTTTTCCTTTTATTTCTTTTTCCTTTTCTTCTTTTTCCTGCACTTCAAAACAATGTAATACAGCAATCTGCTATCATACTACTTTAGTAATTTTAATTCACTTCAGTCTTGGAAATCAGCAAAGAGCGCAGTATCCTGTTTCACATTTGACTGTTTTTCTCTCCTAAATAATGAAAAATATGACTTCACTTATGTAAAATCAAACTGGTTACAGAAAAGATTGTGTCTTCATGTTTTTTTAGTATTTAGTATTTTTAGTATTCAATGATTCTGAACACTTTGGGTTCCTAAAGGAATTACTTCTGCCACATTTCCTAGGAATGGTTGGTTTTCAGATATTTTTTGTTCCTTCACAATAGTAACAGTACTGTAGCTTTGTTTCTTTATTTTCCCCCAAGAACACTGTGTACATCAAATGAGACAAGTCACATTGGTTTTCAACTGGAAAATATTAAGATGTTTCCTAACAGTAAGATTTATTATATGTAAAAAAAGTAAGTGTAACAAAGGAGTTCCAGTGTTGTTTAGAGTTTTACTTACTGAAAAGCCCAGGCAAGCCCAAGCCCCGCAAGAAGTGCTGTCTTTATTAGACCAAGCAGGACTTTCACTTCAAACAGCCAACACTGCTATTCTTTTTGATTCAGCTGTTATGTTGTTGATAGATTTAGCATTCAGACACTACAGCTGCTGAGGACCTTACACCACCTTAAAAAGAAAATCGTATTAGTCCTATTTTCCTACTCACCTGCAGATTCTGGAAGTTTTAAATAGCTTTTTCGTTGTATGTGTAATCTACTTTAATATAAATAGGATATACCCAGTAGTGAAATTTCCATCTCCTAAGTGAAGTCATCTTTGTTTCCTTGAATACAACTGCTACTGACTCAGCTTTCCAGATTCCTAAACAAATGACTCTTTTTGATTAGGACAGCCTTTTCTAGTCTCTTCTTTTTTGAAGTTGAAGGACTACATTTTCACAGGAAGTTATTTTTCTCATTCTTGTAAGTCAGATAGGAGTATTTAAATACTAATGTGTTTTAAATGCCAATTTATTAACAGAATTCACTTAGCAAAAGTGGACTGTCACCTTAGATATTTTCTCACGTGTCTAGTTAAAGCAATGTTATCTAGAAGGCTAATCAATTTTAGGTGTTGTCAGGGCATTTAATCAGTAGCAAGTACAGTTTACAGCTGTTTTTTCTACTTAATCAGACATAAAGATGTGTATCTTTACTACATTGTTCTAAAGAAAACTCCAAAGCTTTGGAATGCAGCAACTTTTATGTGCCTTTGGAAATAAATTTAACAAATCTGTTGTGATTTCTCCTTTTTATCAAAATAGAGTGTAGCTTTCAGAAAGCAGCTTAACTTGAAGCTGTTCCTGTGACTGTGTGTGTGCGTCACAGCCTGGCCCCAGGAGATGCATCTGAGCAGTGTCCCAGCAAAGTGGGGAAGTGACCCGTGTCTTCTGCATGCCTTGTATTTCTGGTTGTCAGGCCAGAGGAGGTATCAGCAAGGAAAAGAACCTGTGCTTAGCGTACCTTCTGAAGAAAATTATAGTCCTATCCTTTGGTTGTGGAGATTTTAGATGCCCATTCAAAAACCAGGATTGCAGGCAAGACCATGCAACTGTCCCCCATTTAGATATAATAACTTAATATTTTCTTTGTTGCTTTCTGAGGAATGTTCTTCTTCTAGCTTATTCTTAGTTTGATTTTCATGTCTGATTTTATTAATTCTCCATTGGTATAATGCATCATTTTATAATTTCACACATTGCCATTTTTGTGATGTTGCTTGACTTTTCTTGAAGCTCATGTCCTCTGAAATATATTTTAAGTTGGTGACAACATTAATTATTGAACTAGGACTTTAAAAATATATTTAATTTTTTTAAGATATCAAGGATGTTTTTCCTGGTATTTATAATAACTGTAGCCGTTGTGCTATATGATATAGTTTCAGTTTTGAGAACATGCTCCAGTGGAAAGTGTAGGAAGTGGGTCTCCATCCAGGCTCTCCACCTTCAGCTCTCTTCTCAATTTTTGGGGAGTCATTTGTGTAGATTCACCTCACCTAACTCTTGGTGTTGCAGTTGTTTGAGCATTTTAGTTAGGAATAGGAATAAATGTGGGAATAAATGGAGGTGATTCAGTTCAACCTCCCATTAAAGATAAGTTTGAGGAATCTGTTTAGTTGTGCCTGTTTCTGATCATTATACACAAAGGGAATTGAATGTTTAGTTTGTGTGCAGGCAACTATATTGTAGGCACGTGGACTCAAGTGTCGTAAACACTATCTTTAGTTGTCCTTTGCCTCATTTCTCTGTTTATTAAAAGGGGCTATAGTTTGTCCCTCTCTCACAGATGGGGAAATAATGTTACTGATTGCAAAATTCTGAGATAAAATGATGGAGCCTTCCTGCATGGATACATTTAAATTAAGGAATACAGCCATATAGATGTCGTTCAGTTCCAGAAAATCCACGCAGACCCAACTGTTATCTATAATATCGGAGGTAAACTTTATCATGTAACCTACATTACTGCAGCTACACATAATTTTTCACATTTTATCTTGATGACTTGCATTGTGTTTTATGCATAACTGCACTTACAACCATTTCTCAAAGTTTCTTCCTACCTCTTCTCAAGACAGAGACTAATCAAAGCTTTTCTAGACCACTTCTCTCTTATCTGACAGCTCAGTGAATTTTTTCTTCTCAGCTCAATCAGTGTTCTGGCTTCATTAGTTAAAAGAAATGCAGCCCAATTATTTTCTAATATTTATCATCAGCTTTTGAAATGGACTTCTACTGATTGTGTTAAAATCACTGTTTAAAATCTGTTGGAAGCATATATATCAGTAGTTCTGTGAAGTTACAGTATTTAGTGTTTTGTTCCTATCTGGGAACACACCTGACCTGGCAAAATTAAAGAGATAACTACTGGCCAATTGATGCCAATTGAGCATCTAGATGTGTACAGCAAAGCAAAGACTTGAGCTCTTTCTCCAGAGGATTCTGCTTTGTGCTCACTGGGATCTGAATTTGCTGTGCTTAGAGTGTAGATGCCTCTGGCAACAAAGATGTCAGGTGTCCTTGACCTTCAGACAGAATTGTTTGAATTTTCAAGGACATACTGTTGTCAGTTCATGTCTGGTGAAAGCAAGAATTACTTTGTTCTCTTAAGAAATATAATGTATTAATTTTAGGGCGAAGGCTTCAGGAAGAGCTTATAGCAGGCTTTCAGTACCTGAAGGTAGGCTACAAGAAGGCTGGAGAGGGATTTTTTGCAAGGACATGCAGTGATACAACAAGAAGGAAAGGACTGAAACTGAAAGACAGTGGGTTTACACTGGACAGTAGGAAAAATTTCTTTACTGTGAGGATGGTGAGACACTGGAAGAGGTTGTCCAGAAAAATTGTGGATGCCTCATCCCAGGAAGAGTTCAAGGTCAGGCTGGATGGGACTTTGAGCAACTTGTTCTTGGGGAAGGTGTCCCTGCCCATGGCAGAAGAGTTGGAACTACATGACTTTTAAGGTCTTTTTCAACCCTAATCATTCTATGGTTTTATGACAATCAGGGTGTTGTACATACATGCCTTCCTAGGCTGTGAGTTGTTCTAAAAACTTTTTTTTGATGCATAAAATGAAGTTATTTTGATACTTTAAAGAGCTGATCTGAAATATGGTTGAAACAGAGAATATACCTTTATGCTTTCTCATTGTTCTTTTGTTCAGGGCATATTTGAAGTTTTTGTTCATTTGTCATAGTTTCACTCTAAACTGATAGTCTTAAATATGCTCTGAACTTCTCATTAACTCATTTTTGTAACAATAGCAATTAGAGAACTTGTTAAGCTAAGCATAACCATGCTCGTGTCTTGGAAGAGTTAAAACTGAGTGTGTTGACACAACGTTCCTTCTGCAGGAATGTGATGAGTCAGCTTAGGCTATAGTTAAAAGTTTTAATTTTAGACAGAGTAACTGAAAAGAATGGCACTTGTCTGACTATTCATTTATTTAATTAGCCTTTTACGTAGGACCAAGAGTTATATAGTCACCAGCATGGGCAGAAGTGTACTGAGTTTGTTTTGAAATGTTATGTAGAATACATAACTCATTCAGCAGGGGATAGAATATAGAAATTAGAAGACTTACAATGACTAATTGATCACAAAGAAAAGAAAGATTCCAGGCAAGCTGGAAAAAAGAATACCAAACAAACCTTGTCTTGATACTGGTTAACCTCTTTTTGAACTCTTTTATTGTGTATGACAAAGGCAAGGGTTTTTATCTGTGGAAAAAATATTCTCATTATATGGTATTTCTAAGATAACTGTGGGTAAATTGTAAGTTAATTTTATCTAACTAGCTATATAAAACATTGTTTACGAGCAAGTTTGCATAAAACCTGCCAAGAAGGCTTATTAAGAAATTACTAATCACCTGGGGATGACTGAACAGGAGTACTTAGTCTTACTTATCAGTAGCATGATGGTTTGGTTTTATCTTATGCCTGAACTCTTTCCTCTTTTCTTCTCATTTCACTCTGCTCTTCAGGACAACTCTCTGATTAATTTTACTGTGTGTAGCAGAAAATAATAAGTTACCTGATTTAAGCAAATAATTAACAAGTGTATCCAGTCATTTAACTGTACCTCAGCAATTCTCACCACAAAATTCTATGCTACAAAAATCCTTTAAGCCTTCTAAATGTTCAACACTTCATGGCTACAGTGATTTTTCAAGAATAAAATGAACGAAATAATATTAAGTTAAAATAGAATTATTAAGTTCTAAAGTCTACCTAATAGTAATTCACATGTCTAACAGCAAACCTAATCTGTTCCAATGTAAAAAAAATCCTGATTTTTATCCTTCCTCCCCATAAATATGCATAATTTTTAGTAGTGCCTGCTAACCTCAGATAGGGTTAGCCAATCTACTGATAATCTGGATGCAAAGCAAGCACAGAAATGGTTTGAACTGGCAAAATACAAAGTTGCTGTTAGTCTGTGGGGAGAATCTAGGACATGGACAATACAATATGAAGAATTACTAAGAATCTGTGTGTAGACGGGAAAGCTTCCCCCGTCAGAATAATTTTTGTAGATATACTCAGTGATAATTCAAGAGGCAAATTCAGCTATAACAAAACCACTGACAATAAGTTCCTGTGTGCACATACTTCTATATAAACATATGTGTACATAAACCAAGATTTTAAATCTGTATAACATTTGCTATTTATATGACTTGCAGCCTACTGTGAACATTCTTCTGGATTGGCTAAGTATTCTGTGTCCTCAGTCTTTACTGCCTAACCCTTGTATCTGACATACTGTGTTCTGACTGAATAGAAAATATTAGGATACACTAGACTAGACAAGATTGGAAAAGAATAGAAGGTTTCAGTTGAAAGTGACTTACAACAGCTGTCTAGTCTAACAGCCTGACCAAATCATCGCTGATCAAATTAAAACCTCAATGAGCATTGTTCAAGTGCCTCTTCGACACTGGCAGGCTTGGGGCACTGTTTCTCTGGGAAACATCTTTCATGTTTGACCACCCTCTGGTAAAAAAAAAATAAATTCTTCCCAATGTCCACTCTAAATCTCTCCTGACACAGCTTTGAATCATTCCCATTCAACCTATCTCTGGATATAAGGGAGATCAGCATTTCCATCCCTCTCCATTTCCTGTCTTCAAAAAGCTGAATGAAAAGAGAAATGAAGGCACACCTCAGCCTCCTTTTTGAGTGACTGTCTTTGAACTTCCACTTCATTATTACTCATTCTTCTAAATCTTCCCATAAAAACGTGCGACTTCAACTGGCATCGTCATGGTCTTGACTCTTCCATCACCCTGACACCATTCTCTCCCTCAGTGCAGCTGTGAGCTAGCTGTTAACATTTAGTGATGGCCCAGGATGCAATGGTCCATGTTTGACCTCTTGGCTGTGAGAAGGCTTTTCCTCGAATATTTTCCTACTGGTGGTATTATTTGCTGGATGGCTGTCACACCATGGGCTTCGCTAAACCGTTGACAAACAGTAGCATGGGACATCTGCAAAATGAAGAAGATACTGTCAATAATTTTGCTCTGTGAAGACTGTGAGTGAATACAATGTGAGAAACATCCTCAAAACACCTTTTCTGTTAAAGAGAGAACACAACAAAGGGTTTATGAGGTGCAATGTGTCTTACGCCTTGTGAGATGCTACCCAGGTCACTCATTGTTGGATGTCTGCATGTGTAAGTGCTAAATGAAATCAGATAAACCAGATAGCTTTGCCTACCTTCACCTTAAGAGTGGATGTAACATCTCTTTGCATATGACACCATTATGTTACTATTGCTATCCTGGCATCATGTCCCTGTAATGACACTGTTATATAAAGTGAACAAATAAATCAATCATTTATCCTTGTAAAATAAGATGGAGCAAATTATATTTGGAATAGAGAGGGAAAATCTGAAAGCAGGCTATGTCCTCAGGAAGTGTAAATTAGCCCTAAAATTATCCTGCAGCAACTATTCTGCAGGCTCAAAATATTTTAGAGCTTTCATACTCCTTTGATATTTCCCCTCAATTACTGGCAGGGCAAACACCAAAGTGGATGCAAGATTAAAATTGTAAATTGCTCATCAAATAATTTGGAGTACTAGATATCTCTCTCAGCTTTGAAACTATGATGTAGATTACTCATTGACATCTTAAAAACTATTTGGAGATTATTTCAAGCTCTAAAGGGTGCTGTAGGATGCATCCATAGTATATGACAAATCAGACACCAGGTATGTTTTTTGTTTTTTATGTTTATTCACTTTCATGACCGTTGAAGTTATAACTGGTTCTGAAAGATGAATAATATTTTAAGCCAAAAACTTAAATATGAAGACAATCAGATCTCACAATAATTGTCTGTTACCTGTAATGCCAAAATGAAAAAAACAAAACAAAACCCAAAAAACCCCAACCCTCAACATAATTTATAAAAGAAAGCTATATATGCTGTATTTTAGAGTGAAGCTCAACATTAAGAATGACCAATTTAACTGAAAAAAGAGGCAAATTCAATACGTGCAAGAATCCCCTTTCTATAGAATGCCTGGGGTGGTCTCAGTGTCTAAAAATGTGAGTAATGAAAACAGTCTTACCTTGGATTTCCCACAAAGATCTGTACTTCAGTTTCACCTGGCATGATTTGTTGCAGCTAATCTTACCACCTTGCCTAATAAGTGTGCCATGAAAACCTGCTATTCAGTTCTGGTACTGACTTTGCTTTTCTAGTGTTTCGTTTAACCACTATATTTTTAGGAGAAAGTAAAAAGCCTAAGTGCCATAAATTTACTTGTTGAAGATGATAGTTGGTGCTGGGTTTGAGTAGTATGAGATGATGCCTTTGGTCACCTTGGTGGAAGCCTTTGTGCTATATATTTATTCTCATGATTCACAAATTGTTCTGAAAAATCCTTTCACAATAACCAGATCAAAGGCAACTTTATCCTTGTTTGGCTCTGAAATTTTTTTGGGGGAGAAGGGAGCATGACAACATTACAAGTCTTGCTGTAATATCTTAGAGTTGTAAAGGACTGTAGCCATGTTTCCATCATGTTACTGACATGTCAAGCAAAAAGGCTTTGTGTTTTTGAAGAAGCTTAGTAATGCACATTTATATTTTAATATACATTTATACTTTATCACTGATTTTTAAATCTGATCCAACTCTAACATTTTTATTTATTTAAAAAATAAAAAGCCAGCAATCTCTATCAAATAAAGTAATACCACAGTGTTACAAAGCTTTCCACGTCAAACATTATAATTTCATGTTTTAGAATACAAGCAAACATTTTCCAGTCATTACTCATAGACTATTTATGAAGCACTTGGGGTGGGTGGTTTGGAGTGGGTGTCAGCAGAGCTGATTTGATGGTGACTAGCAGTGTTCTCCCTGGCACTGAGGGTGTGTTCCAGGAGAGGGAAACTCAGTCTGTGGTATTATGTGGGTGTGTACCTTTGTAAGCCAAAGATGAGATTGCCCATGGGTGTGCAGGAATTTTCCCACTGCTTCCTGGGTAGCGAGCTTTTAGCAAATAAACTCTCTGGCTTGGAGGTCTTTGAGTTGACTGTAGTAAGGAGGCATTCTGGCCCAGCTCATATTGTTTCTTTAGAGATTTTTAGTACGGCCTCAAAGCATATGCTATCCTACAAGTGCCAAGAGGGCACATGTATACCCAAGAGGGGATACAGATCCCCAAGAGGGGATACAGATCTAAATGTGTGTTCTGCCAGCATTCTGGATAAATATGACAGGTTATTCACAAAAACAGGATGCCTTCCAAGTATGTCCACCACAACTCACTGTACTTGCAAAGCAGGAAATAGAGTGAAGGTGTGATCTTACCCAGAATACATGGGAAACAACAAAAAGAAATACCTTTGAATTAACAGTTTTTTCTGCCAGTCTACGTTTCTTGCTAAGCTGGAAAGGTAAAAGGACATATTTATACTTACTAAAAGAAAAAAGGGGAAAAAAAGAGAAAAACAAAACTGTTTCAGTGGTGATAGAAGTTTTGAGATTTGCTTTTATTTTCAGGAAGACTTTTATGGAAATAACCTTGATTTTATTAGGTTGTGCTGCATTTTATACCATAGTCAGAAAGAATGATTACATTTAATATGGAGAGCTGAACAATTAACAGAGTTAATAGTCTTAAAGATAAGATAGGAATGCTTTCTGCATGTGATCCTGAGGTCATCAGATTTAAAGAAAAAAAAGCAAGAAAACCACATGAACAAAGCCATTATTGTGTAGCTTTCTCTTCACAATTGCTGCAAAATTTACTTTGACAAGTTATTTCTTACTCAAATTTACATTATCACTTATCTCAAAGAAGTGCTTAGCAGTTTGACTAATTACACAGTTTTAAAACTGTTGCTTACCTTAGGCTGATATTTCTTGGCTGTCAGTAGTAGATGACTTGACTTAGACTATTTTACACTACAAGCTGCAGTGTTGTTCAGAATTTGAAAAACAGTGCAGGTGTCCAATATGAAAAGAAATCTGCTGTGTGGGAGCCTGAATACTAGTGAACTGTGTAAAGCTTGAACTGACATAAGACCAAAAGCTGTTCATCATTAGCTTCTTTCGTCAACTGCTGTAATTCCAGGCTGCATTCTAATCCACCTAAGGCTGAATGAAAACATATTAATATTTTACCACCGTGATTTAGTATACATTAATTGTTCATGATGTACTTCGTGATGCCAAAAATCCCCCAGAAAGCACATTTTTATGAGTGCAAGATTTGACTGTAAGAAGTTTCCTTAGCAAAACATGAAAAAATAGTATAAAGAATGTCTTTCCTATAGCGTACATTTTTCCATATTAAAAAATCAATTGAAATGAGTTTTTATATGACAGAAGTATGAAGGGTCAATTCATTCCCTCTCTTTAGCAGTCACTAAGGGACCTGTTTTGGCAGCATTGAAGAAGTTCTGCTAATAGCAGAGGGAATAGCAGGATTTGATCATGTCATACATGATATCTTCCATCTTCCATTCATTCCCTTATTTTAAATTTACTTATATGCCAGAATGTTTTCAGGACTGGCATTTTGAAATAAGAAATATGCAGTGGATATGTATAAGCATATATGTATATGCATAAGATGTATAAGCATCTGGTTTGGGTATTAAAGAGCCAGATAATATTTATAGAACATATTATCAGAAAGTGTACACTGAAGAACAATAGATAATTCTAGTTAACCTGTAAGCCTTTTTATATTATGCTAAGTAGCATATTAAGGCAATGAATCATTTTTATGCAACTAATAATTAGTTGCATAGCAGATACTATAGAAATACAACAAATTATTGTATCAAATACAACAAATTTTGCTACAGAAGAAACTTTTTAAACTGAGCCATCAGATAATACAAAATTGTTCCATCTCACGATGAAATTACCGTGATTTCCTAAACAATGTTGGCTCTCAACAAATAGCTTTTCATCAATCTTAATTTAATAAATTTCTTTAAGTAAAAACAAGAAATGTTTGATGTGTTTAAAAACTGTGAAACCTTGTACACTTCCAGTGATGTGAAGTGACACTTTCTGAGTAATTTTTTCCATAATTGTAGGCAGTAAATAGTCTAAAATTCCAGTCATATTCTTAAATATCTTATAAATTGCAGTTTTTTGTATTATTTGTCTTCTGTCATGTATAGGAAGTATTTGTAGTCATGTCTGTTGCTCTTTTTAAGAAGTAACTTTTGCAGCTCTTGATATCTCATTGAATATAATAATGGATGAATGGTTTGAATGAATAGGAGGAGTGGGTTGAAAAGTACAGCCGCTGTGGAGACCCTCCAAAATCTGAGAATTTGTGCAAGCCATAATACAACTGTAAATATGCTTTGGTTTAGGGATAGGTCTGTGAATAATACAAGAATCCTCTTGTCATAATTATGTTACTGGGCTCTGCTGGAGTCAGGAGAACTGGCCTGAGACTGCATCTATGTGTCCACAAGGAGACAGGATGATTTGTGACTCTCAGGTAACTCTGGGGAAATGAATATTAGAAAGATGAATTTTGAGAAGCTTTTTTTCTAAGTCTTTTAATGTAAATTTGTCTTCTTCATTGGTAACTTGTCATAAATTGCTTTTAAAACTATGTCTTTCTTTCTTTGTTTATTTATTTATTTAATCAAGGAGTTGGTTATGGTGCCCTGTTACAGCTACTTCTACTGAGAAGGAACTGCAGACATTTTCCATTTAAATATGCATTTCAATGCTGTATATACAGTTACTAGGTTTTGTTAATTAGGTATAAACTGGGTATTTTTCCTATATATGTAACGTTTATGTAACTGTTTTTCAGTAGTGTAAATGGTAGTTTTCTGTAAAGGATGTATTGAGAATAATAACATTTCAAGTTCTGCTATCCGACATTTGAAAGCACCAGATTAGCAAGTGAAATTCTGCTGATCAGCTATATATTTGGCACAGATTCAAGAAGCTTTACAGGAAGGTTTTTAACTGGGTTTGTACACGCCATGTCTACCAACTGATGAGCTGTGGACCTACCCAGAGATTCTTCATTACAGAGAAAGTGATTAATATTTCTTTACCTCCTGTTCATCTCAATGGTGCTTGGAAATGCCATGCAGCCATCACATCTTGTATGAAGGAGGGTTAGAGCAGCAAGCCACTGTCTGAGAGGCTGCAGGGTGCAGTGCCTGGAGCCATTGCAGCAGCACAGTGTGTGATAGAGGGGATTTATGAATGGTCTTGCTGCAGACTTGTGTGACTTGAAGCCTGCTGAAGGATGCCTACAGAGCTAGGTCATTGCCAGTGGGAAAGAATACTGGGAGATTTTACAGCTGTCTTTTAAAATATGTAGGTGGGTGATTTGGGTATAGTTTGAGATAGTCCATAATCATATCCCATTTCCTTATTGTCCTGACACGAGAGAACAAAATGGCATATGAACTTACAGCTCTACATAGAACAACCAGAGCAGTTTGTTTAGAACTGGTTGTACCACACGTTGACAACAAAATGTGCAGCAACGCTTAAGGGATAGGAAGCTTCCTGTGTGCGCGTCCTTGGGCTCGTGCAAGAACTGGAACCAATGCAACTCCTGATAAGATTATTCCAAAAAGCATTCCAAGATTATCAGAAAGGTTGCACTGTATCATAAAAGAAAAAAAATACCCAGGTAAAATACAGCATGCAGAAGCAGTTTTCCAGCTCCTCCCATTGCTGCACGTAAGTGACACAGTTATAGTTAACTTTGGATTATCAATCACTGTGAAACAGAATGGGAAGGTTGTACATTTGAACAACTTTTCCAGTGTTTTTGCATTCAATGATGCGGCTCTCAGAACCACTACTGGACATGGAAATGGCAAACTACAGTGAAGTTTTAGATCCAACGTATACAGCATTGGAGTTTGAAACTATGCAGATTCTGTATAATGGCAATGGTGAGTTCTGCCCTGTGAGGCAAACACAAGCTAGTTAACAGAGAATGTGAAGTTTAGTAATGCTATGAGGTGTTAGTTAAATGTTTTATTAATGGAACATTTGGGGGTTGTTTTCAAACTACAAATCTGCTCTCTTACACTTCATCACTGACTCTGAATTAGTAACATTATAATTCTTTAAGGAAAATAAAAGAGAGGTTATATATAATAAAGTAGCTGTACTGTCACCAGTCAGTTAATCAAAGGAAAAAAAATGGTCAATTCAGCAGTTGTTTTATTTACTGTAAGACAAATGAATAACTGGTATTGACAGTTTGGACATGGGGGTATATTTTGTATATAATTTTCAGAAGGAAAGGACAAAATTATCCAGAGGTTTGTGAAAAAAAGTAGCTACTGTTTCTTAATGCCTAGTTTGTAATTGTTGTACTAATATTTTTTAATTTAAGTGTTAATCTAGCCTTTCTAGCTAAGTGTATATATGCACAAGAGTGACTTTAAAAGAATCACATAGGCTTTCTAGAGGATAATGTTTAGTTGAGCAAAGGTATTTGCGTTTGCTAATGCAACACTTTAGGCAGATTTTTATATGCATTTTTTGAGGAGTTTTGTCAATAATTTATGCTTGAAATAGAAAGCATACCATTTCACTCTGCCATCAAGTACTGACAAAAAAAAAGAAATGTGAATAAAATTATCAGGCAAGTTTAACTATTCAAAAATGGATTTTCAAATTTTTAGTACACTAAAAATGTTGGTTTATTGTGTCTTAAAGTATAATATGCACGTATTTTAAAAGGCAGAACCAATATGTAGTGATTTGCATGAAAAATATGTAGTACCTGCATTTCCACATATTCCTGCCATCTAGAACCTAATTAAGTTTTTATTGTTCGGCTTTAAGTTTTATCTGAATTTCTGATATTAAATTACAGCAAGCTTAATAAACAGAAGGGTAGATTTGGTTATTGATTTAGGAAGAAAAACCAGAACTTTATGTGCTAACTAAATTTGTAGCTGCCAACAATGATTATATAACTTTAGATGATTTCTCTGCCTTTTGTTCTAATATGGGTATTTCATTGATCATCTGTTTTTTGCTGAATAGCCCCTTTTTGGATCTGTTAATGTTAAATAAAATGGGAAGGCAGATTAGGGAGGTTGTGCTTGGTTGCATTATGTGGTGGTGATAGAGCTGGTTAAATTATCACTCTAAGTGATTAGCTTGAAAATTATTAGTTATCAAGTGCAGCCGTTTTATATTTAGAGTTTGAGTTTAGCCTAAGTGTTTTCTTACAGCATTTATAATAGCATTGTCTTGTTACAATGCTAGTTTGGAACTAAAGATTCCCTCTTAAGAACCTTCCTTTGTATCTTTTCTAGCTGTTAGGAACATTTAGACAAGTTTAACAAGCCACATTCAGACAGATTACACATTTCTGTTGAAATTAAAGAATTTTTCAACATCAGGTCAATTTTCTAGACATTTTGTTTCAGAATAATACCAAAGAAAATAAATATGCCCATATACATATATGTGTATATATATATATATGCACAACCTATATTGCTGTGAAATATCTCATCATAACATTTAAATATTGTATTTCTAATTACTCTGCTATATGATTACAGAGCTCCAAAAGAAAGATCTTATATTTTTCTAAAGCAATTCTGTAACCTAGTTTTAGAATAGTTTAATATTTTCCAGTCATGACAATCCTAATTTTAAAATAAAATTTTTATGGAACTGAATTATTCTAAGATTTATTTTATTTAATAATTTTTAATGTAATTCCTATCAATTACATCTCTGTAAAATGAAACAAAACAGAAAAGTTGCTTCTCTCTCCATGAAAAGAACTCTAACTTTTAAGCTCTGTGGGACACAACGAAAATTCTATAGTGTATTTCTGTTATACATTTCAGTTGGATCCATACAGTATGAGTAATATTGTGTATCAATATTAACAGTTTTAGTACTCATCCTGTATACTGTTCATAAACTCATGTACTTGACTTTTTAATTCATGTTTGCATATCTAATTCATGTAGCATTCTTTTGTCTCCTGGATAAAACAGCTACAAATGTTTAGGGTATGTTTTACTTCCATTTAAACAGAAGCAAAACAGAAAAAGCTATTTTCAGTTGTTTCTTTGAATATGTCTGTTAACATTGTGATTCAAAAGATAAATATATCTGGTTTGATTTCAGGTGAATTTATTCAGTAGTGTTTACCATATTCAGTGACTAATTGTTAATCACGTAGCTAATAACCTGTGCAAGAAAAGATTGCGCCAGTGCTCCTGTCAAAAATATCTTCAAGGAAATAACAGACAATGCTCTTAGCATGTATTTTTGTTGTTTTGTTTGTTTGTTTGTTTTTAATTAAGTTGTACAAACCCCTTCTTTTTTGTTTCTTTTTTTAACGTCACAAATCTTTGTATGAGAGTTGCCCGCTATTGCCAGCTTGTATGAGAACTTATACATGAGAACTTTACCAATTACGACCTCTTTGTGCCAGAGTTCCTCTTCATGTTAGTAGGAATGTATGTGTAATTATAAATGCAGAAGTGCACTTTTAATTTTTAACCCATCTGCTGAAAAGAGTTTAGAATGCGATTATTTGTTGTCATGAACTTCATAAATTCTTTTAACATTTCTATCACTTTGAAAGTGTTCACGTCAGTAAGAACCAGATGTAGTCAGATGTGTCATGCTATATAAATTTCAAGCGGCAATTAAAAGAGAAAAGGCCAGAAAATGCCTCTATTTAGATAAAACTTGCTCATGGGGTGGTTTTTGGAATCTCACCCATAACTATGTATCTTTCTTGTCTCTTGTCAGACAGTTCAGGAGAAGCTGTCAACATGAATGCTGCCGACAACGGGGTCAGTAGTCTCTGTGCAATATGTGGAGACCGGGCGACTGGAAAACATTATGGTGCTTCCAGCTGTGATGGATGCAAGGGGTTTTTTAGACGTAGCATAAGGAAAAACCACGTCTATTCATGCAGGTATTTCAAAAGTTCATCTAGAGACACTAAATTAATGAATTTAATCAAAAATTATATTCTGACCTTAACAGAGTTTTCAAACTATTTCAGGGGATTTTCAGCTTTTCCTTAAGGAATGCCATTTGATGTTGCACATTCCGTAAACTATATTCCAGATGCTTGATGATATTGTTGATATCGTTACATAACTGAGAAGCTGTTTCACTCTTTTATTTATGATTAGAAGGGTCATCTCCTTGAAGAAAAAAAAAAGGAAAAATGCTTATATTTTCACTGCAATGTGAAAACTGTAATTCTTAACTGTTTTCTAAAATTCTTTCCTTATGAAGGTAGTTTCTGAATAGAAAGTCTAAGATTTATGACTCTTGTTTTAAGGGCCATACAAACACATCTGCACATATTCACACTTGGTGTGACACACAGGTCTTTTGAGCAGCCATTTCCCCCATCTGTCTGAATGGCAATCTGTTAGTTTCCAAATGGTGCCCAAAATATCACACTGCACCATGTTTGATGAAATTATCTGTGTAGGCTCAGGGCCCTAAACTGTCCATTTTGAGTCATGAGTAAAATATATGGAAAACTCAATGAATTTGAACAAATCACTGAAGGGATGTATTGGGGTTTCATACCATGATTTTGGTAGTGATGGGGCTACAAAAGCGGATTCTTGTGAGAAGCTGTCAGAAGTGTCTCCTGTGTCTGGTGATTCCAATGCCAGCCAGCTCCAAGATGGTTAAAGCTGAGCCTGTCAGCAATGGTGGTAGTGCCTCTGGGGATAATGTTTTTAAGGACAAAATATAATTATTACACAGAAAAAAAAATTAGCAAGAGAAGAGTGAGTATGTGAGAGAATAATAGCTCTGCAGACACCAAGGTCTGTGGACAAGGAAGGGGAGGAGGTTCTCTAAGTGCTGGAGCAAAGATTCTCCTGCAGCCCATGGTTCAGACCATGATGAGGCAGATGTCCCTGTGAAACCCATGGAAATCCACAGGGGAGAAGATATGCAGACTGTGGCCCATGGAGGACCCCCTGCTGGAGAAGGTGAATACCTGAAAGAAAGATGTGACCCCATGGGAAGACAGTGCAGCAGCAGGCTCCTGGCTGGACTTTTGGCCCCATGGAAGGAGGAGCCCACACTGGAGAAGGTTTTCTGGCAGGACTGTTGACCCCACAGGGGACCCATTGCTGGAGCAGCCCAATCCTAAAGGACTGCATGCTGTGGAAAGCACCCATCCTGGAGCAGTTAATGAAGAACTAAGCCCATGGGAAGGACTAACATTGAAGAAGTTCTCGGAGAACTTTCTCTGTTGGGAGAGACCTGACAATGGAGCAGGTGAAGACTGAGAGGAGTCCTCCCCTTGAGGAGGAAGCAGCAACAGAGAGAACATGTGGTGAACTGACAGTAGCCTCCCTTCTCTGTCCCCCTGTGCCATGGCATGGGGTGATGACAAAACTTTTATAAGAATGGTTTGTTACTGGAAGTGTTGTTTCCTACTCTTCTACACATATGTTCCTGGGAAATTAGCAGGTATGAAACACCTCTCAAAACTGATTAATAAAGAAGAATAATCAATGCAACTGAAGAAGAGAGTCTGTGGTTATAGACATTATTCTGGCAGGACAGATTAGTTGGTTTTCTTCCTTGTAATCAGGGTGCTACCTTATTAATGCTTTATACATTTACCTTTTCTTGTCTCTGATAGATTCAGCCGACAATGTATTGTTGACAAGGACAAAAGGAATCAATGCAGATATTGTCGTTTAAAAAAGTGCTTTCGAGCAGGAATGAAAAAGGAAGGTAATGGAGTAATTTATTATTTGATATACAAAGAGAAAAAAATCTGAATTAGCTTTGAAATATAATGAAAGTTCTAAAAAGCTCCAGCAGTATAAACCAATGGAAAGTTTGCTACAATACCTTCCTAATGGGGAAGTGCTTTTATAGCGAAGTGAAATATATGTCTTCTAACTCTCAAGTGAGTAAACAGTTCTAGCACTTGGAACATTAGCAAGTCCATGGATTTAAAGTGAATTTGCAACTATTTGATTCATGAATTCTGGCACCAAAATCAATTGATATCTACATATTAAGCCATATGCTGGAATATTTCAAACCATGAGAATTTACTTAAAATGCTTACCAAATCTGAGTAATGCAACCTCTATCTGCGCTAAGAAATGACAGGGTCAATTTACTGGTTCTTCTCTTAAATTTAAACGTATGAAGCATTTAAGCTAGCTTCACAAAGGACTGTGAAGTTGAGATAAGTAGTGAGAAGAGCAGTGGTAGCTGTCAGTGGAGTGTCCACATTAACAAAAAAGTCTGATTTCCCTGGGGTTTAATGTAGGAAAATTACTACTTATGCGTCTCATTGACAGATATGAGAAACGTGTCACAGTGATTCTTCTGTCAAAGTGGAAGGACCAGATCACCACAGGAGCAGAGTAATAGGGAAAGAAGGGCAGTGCAAATATTAGAGGGTTTTTTTGTTTGTTTTTTGTTGGGTTTTTTTGTTTGTTTGTTTGTTTGTTTGTTTGTTTTGGGTTTTTTTGTTTTGTTTTTTGGGTTTTTTTGTTTGTTTGGGTTTTGTTTGTTTTGTTTTGGTTTGGTTTGGTTTGGTTTGGTTTTTCTTTGGGCTGTTGTTTCAAGGATGATAATGATGTAGAGGCAAAAGATGTCCTTATCTGCTTCAAATACACACTCAAAAGTGGTTTGTCCCAAACCTTGCTACCTTTTTCGTTTGGAGCATGGTGCACCTCCTTGCAGGCCACTCTGAAATGTGAATGCTTAGTTCTCTTGTAATGGCTATCATTCTTGTAGTGGTTATCATTCTTTTCGTCTGTACAGAGGAAGCTTTTTCTTTAGTTATCTGTCCTTGATCACCTTGCTAGGGATCAAGTTATTGGTGTGAGATAAAATGGATTTTTCTCCTTGAAGCTAGATGGGGATATTCTAAACAGCATTACACAGGGTATGAAACAGGTTGCCTGCTATTATGGATCTCCTTTAAGACACTTTGGCCTTTTGGAATTTGAGCCATTAAGTCAGTAACATGTTACACATATGTTATCAATCTGATGTGAAGAAAGGGGGAGATCTGTGTATACACAGAAGCACTAAAAGTTTTGCAAATAGCAGAGCTTTACAGACTTTCAAAACCTGGAATTAAAGAACAGTTTATCTCAGAAAGGACAGCTGGGATCATCTACTTCAGCCCCCATTTAAACCAAGGCTGACATCTAGGTTCAGTCAGGATGCTTGGGACCCTCTCCAGACAGCTTTACACAGTTCCTCAGAGGGGAGATTCAACAATCTCTCTCTCTGCAAGCAGTTTCAGTACTTGACCACCCTCATTGGGAAGGGTTTTTTCTTTATAACTAGTTAGAATATCTCTTACTGCAGTTAGGGTAGTGTCCATTGGGTCTTATTTTTTCATTATGCACCTGAGAAGAATCTGGCTTCATTTTCTGTATGCTACATAGATGAAGACTCTCACATCCATGTTGGTCCTCTTTTTTTCACATAAGCAAAAATACCTGTCTCTACTTCACCTTGTGCATCTTGTGGACTGTATCTCCACAGCCCTCTGCTGCACACTATTTGGTTTTCCAGAATCTTACATGTGCTGGGGAGCACAAAACATAAAAATGCTCATTTCCCTCAAGATGCTAATGCAGCCTGGTGCATTGCACCAAAAAAAAATTTAACCCTTTAACTTAATGCTACTCTGCCCTACTCTGATCCCACTTCATCTAAAACTTCCAACACTGCTTTTATTTTGATATAACCTCTCTATATTACAAAGGCATGTCTCATAGTATAAGTGTGGCAGAGTTCAAAGGAAGAAAGAGGTTTGATTGTAATTAAGCCAGTGACAGAAGTGCTCCTGATTCAGTGTCTATCTGCAGTTAGTTATACAGAGAAGTAGAACTTTTTACAGACAAGTAGTTCCAAGAGAGACTATAAACACGTATCCTTCCTCATCACTCAGAGCTCAGAGCAGATCATCATCTTTGAATGTCCAGCCTTTCAGTTCTTAGAGTTATATTCTGAAATCTAGTAAAGTTCTGAAATTATTCTCTGTGTCGGTGTTTACAAGTCAATAAATGAGATGATTATTCTTTTCCAGCTGTACAAAATGAACGGGACAGGATAAGTACGAGAAGAAACACTTTCGATGGCTGCAACAGTCCCTCTATTAGCACATTGTCACAAGCCGAGACACTCTCCCGCCAGGTACAGAGACCTATCACAAAATTATTTAGTGACATTAGAATCACTTCTACTAAAATTAAATACTTTTCAATTTCTTATTGTATCAAAAATAATTATTGAGATTACTTTTTTCTACTTCCAAAATGCACACAGCGTCCTCAGTGGAAGAAGTGGTAACAGAATACATTCTTGAAGCATAGTCAATAAAAAATTCTACTTTGTCCAGGACAATATGTCTTAGGCACCTTTCTTAATAAAGGTTTATGGTTCTTGCTGCTTTTAAATCAGTTGCTGTCTTAGGCAGCTGGTGGCATCTATCTATCCTTTAAGCAGGTTTCCCATGAAACATAGGAAAAAAATTGTCCAAAGCCATTACATTCAAACGGTTGTGGACACTCATTTCCTTACATTCTTTTAAAAATCCCGTTTTTAATATCCTTATACATTATAAGTAAGGCAAACAGAAGTGTTCCAACTGCAGTCTATTCACATCTTGCTTTTAAATTTTCTTTGTCTCATCTGAACTTCATTTTCTCTTTTTTTTTTTTTCTCCCTATCCAATCAATTGCTGAATGGAACAGTCTCCAGTCCTTTTCTGCACCTCGGATAAATCATAGTCATTGATTCTGCATTCTTGCACCTCTTACTAACTTGCTTAGAATTTAACTGCCACCTTTATGATTTCATGCTGACTGATTTATACATCCCCAAATGTTTTGTAATCTCATCCTTTATCAGCATCTCTCTTAGGCTGGAACTCTCTGTAAAGAATTGATGCAGGAATTACTGGGTGATAGTCTTTGGCACATATTGCATGTCTGGGCAGACTAGATGAACATAATGTACCTTCCTACCTTTCATGCCTATACAGTATGAAAAATATAGCTATATTTATCTCCTTAGTAATTTTTTGAACTTGCTTATTGTGCTTTTTTATAATACTCCTTAATCATTTCCAACTGGTATATGCAATTCGGGAATAAGAACTGTCTTGAACAGAATCACATCCTCAGCTGTTTATAGCACAAAGTTCTTTTCAAACAGTAGTTTCTTGACCTAAAACATCTCCGTGTGTATACGCAAATTTATTGTACTTACTATTTGGTGTGTTTTAGTAGAACAGAATTGCTTCCACTATGTCAAGCATATATGACGATACAATCTTGGCCTCAAAGTCCAAGAGACTCCATTTACATGATGGAAAAGCAAAGAAGTCTTAAAAGTACTTATTTTTCCCTCAGTTGAATAGGTCTGTAAGATGAGTTCAGTTCTGAGAAGAGACTTAGAGGAGTACTTCAGCATTGAAATGCGGAAGAGGGTGATATTCATCACTTTTGAAATGTCCATATTAAATAAGGAAAATAAGATATTTTCATCCTTTTTGAAGTGTTCATATTAAATAGAGAAAATTAGTGATTTTGTTCCTTAAGATCCATTACAGGGGGGAATTGTCTAAGTCAAATTTTTCTTGTACAGACCTGGGAGAGGCGTCCAGGATCATTTAAATACAAAAAGGGCATGCTGGAATCTCATATGAGTAAAGGCATCTGTCCCTGAAGGTTTTCAGAACAATTGGGATAGAGTGTTATATTGTCATGTTTATCAACTCATTAATGGGTACAAGTTACACTGGGAAAGATTTCACCTCAATATAAGAAAGAAATTTTTTACAGTGAGAACAAGCAATTACTGGAGCAGCCTTTCCAGGGGTGTAGTGGAGTCCTCATCACTGAAGATTTTCAAGATGCAATTGGACAGGGTGTTCGATAATCTCTAGGATTCCTTTCCCATAAAAGCTTGCATTAGATGATCTTTCAAGGTCCCTCCTAACCTGTGCTAGTCTATGATTCTATCAAGTCAGTGAGTCCTGTGTTGTGCCCCATAAATGGGGCAGGTTAAACCAATAGAGAAATAGAAATTGAAAAGTTCATAGCTTCATATCCTTGTCAATAGATCCAATCTTAGGTGTTCATAATGAACTCCATGGGAGTCATCCCACGAATCCCCAGCAGAAGTTCACCAAGTAATTTCAGCATAAAGACTGTAGTTTGTAATGTAAGATGTAATTTATAAAAATGCACAGCTTTGATTAAAATATATTAAGAGAAGGAAAATGTATTAACTTCATGAGTCAGTATGTCTAACAGTTAAACAATCTACCTCTTCCTTACCTTCTTCCATTATCTTCCAGTTGGTGCATGGTTAGTATCATTTTCAGGTAAAACAAAGTGCAATCTACTATTAGAAATCTCTTCTTTATAACTTTGAATCATGATCAAGACCCTTTTACTCTTCTGGAAAAAGTGAAATGTTTTGAATTTCTTTACTGTCTTTCTGTACTGAAGGTTTTCTAGACTGACATTCTGGTAGCTCTCACCTGAATGAATATTATGAGTATTTTCAACATACTTTTTGTAGAGGAGATGCTAGAAACAGATTCATGATTATAGTATGGATTTCACACATTCTCTTTATACAAAGAGGCAATACCTCTAACCTTTTTTCCTATGTGGTAGACTTTGAATTATGTGTCTGAGGAATTTTTCACCTGCCTAGCTGCTGTATTTCCCTGAGAACTAATATTCAGC
The DNA here is from genome assembly GCA_013400215.1 of Cisticola juncidis. NCBI lineage: Eukaryota > Metazoa > Chordata > Aves > Passeriformes > Cisticolidae > Cisticola > Cisticola juncidis. Next base: position 157,269 of record VXBR01003299.1, on the reverse strand, counting down.
TGGTTAACTGACATAAATGTCTAAGCTTTTTTCTGTGTTTTACACAACTGAATTATTTAAGAAGCACAGAGCTTTAGTTCAGAAGTACAACTCCTGTTGACTACCCAAGGATAAGGGACTTCACCACAGATCCCACTGCAGGGTTTAACATGGATATGTGAAAGAAGGGGAACTGGTAGGAGTCAACCTAAATACATTCCACCATCCTGAAAAGTGTAGGAATGTATTGGAAGACCAAACAATTAATTTATTTTCCTGAGGAAGATAATTATGCAACATAATTTCCCAAGTATTCTTTTGGTAGTAAAACATAAAAGGAAAGTCAGTTTCATAGACTTTGTACAGTGATATTGTCCTTTTCCTTTTCCTTTTCCTTTTCCTTTTCCTTTTCCTTTTCCTTTTCCTTTTCCTTTTCCTTTTCCTTTTCCTTTTCCTTTTCCTTTTCCTTTTCCTTTTTCCTCTTTTTTTTCCTCTTTTTATCTTTTTTTTCTTTTTCTTCTTTTTTTTAATTTTGTTTCCTTTTTCTTTTTTTTTCTCCCCTTTTCTGGTTGTTGTTTTTTTCTTTACTTCCCTAGTATGATATCAACTATAAACTGATCTTACCTTCCCGGGTTTGGCTTTATCTTATGTTGGCTTTGCCGTCTGGCTTAAGAAAAAGCCTGGTTTTGTTCCTTTCCTTGAAAAGTCATTAAGAATTTCAGGATTTGGCTCAGTAGAAGTGCCCCAGCTTCAGGCCCAGGAAGATATTACTCTCTTGCCATTTCACAGAACACTGTTCCCTGCAGGTGGTCTAATGCACACTCATATCCTTTACATTTCCTCTGAAACATCTCAGGCCTCTGCCTGTACCACTGCCTCATCATTACAAACCGTTCTCCTCCAGGCACTAACCCCCCCCTGTTTTACCTTCTAAAGTTAATGATACTTGTCTTTACACTAGAAGAACATGCTACTCCTTGATCATTCTCTTTTTCTTAATATCTCTATCCCTTAATATTACTGCATGCCACTATGAGCTCTTTTTTTTTTTTAAGGAAAAATAAACAAAACACCTCCCTTCTACAAATGAAAAGAGATCTAGTATGTTTAAAAATAGTAATTTGGAATGAGAAGATACTGTATCACAATATGATTAAAGTTTGAGCATATTGCAATACATATGGGTAATAATGAGAAAGAAAAATTTCTAATTTACGTGCAGGGTAATGGTCCATGTGGTCAAAGAATTTCTCAAGAGTATCTATGAATACCGATGCAATTTTTTTCTTAAATATGCTGTTAACCAGTGAACATAAAATTACATGAAATTTAATATTGTTCTTTTTTTTTTCTCTCATTATGACCAGATCTCAGTCTCCAGTCCTGGTGCTAGCACTGATATAAGTGTTAAGAAAATTGCTGGTGTTAGTGATGTCTGTGAATCTATGAAGCAACAACTTTTAGTCCTAGTGGAATGGGCTAAATATATTCCAGGCTTCTGTGAACTGCCACTCGATGACCAGGTATAAGGAAACCAAAGAGAAAACTCTATTTACTGCTCTGTTATTCTTGGGATATTTAAAGGTCATTATGAAGCATTCGTTCTTTCAGTCTGAACAAACAGAGTTGAGTATTAAACCTAGCCTCTTAATTTTTTTAAAGTTTTTAAATAACACCACCACAATGGAAAAGACATGAACAAAAAGAAGCAGTAAACCAACATGTCTTTAAGTGTTTTTTGTTCTTTCTGTAATGTTTTGGAAGCAGAACTTTTTTCTGACCTTAAAAAGTATTTATTTCATGTTCACCTTTCATTATAATATAGTTTAAGGCAGCATGTTATTTAATTTGAAGCAAGTCTTCTCTACTTGAAAAAACCAAAAGTGATTAGAATCTCAAGCAAATTCCAAACCTACAGATATCAATCCATGGCAAACAATCTTTCATACAATACAATGTACAAAAATTATATTGTATACAATAAATGTAAGGGGAAAAGGCGCTAAATCTTGAAAATTCATCAGGGTTTTCATGACAGAGATGCGATCTATCATCACATCTGTAATACATCTTAATATACCACTGGCTTTCAGAGTAGGTTGTGCTGGCAAACCCAGAACCAGTATCTCCACATTGTGGTGATCAATTCTCTGATAAGCAGCCTCAGCAGGAGATCAATTCATTGCTTGGGATCTCTTGATTCCACACCAAAATCTGATTCATCTTGGAAATCACTCTATGAACTGGAATTGTGTGAATCCTTCTTTTTTTTGCCTCTTCAGTCTCTCAGTTTTTTTAACAAAATCCTGCAAGTGCTAGGTCATCCTTGCTTTTGAACTGAATCATTTTCTCCTATATGGTTACTCCAGAGTATGGATGTGTTTCAGGCCACAGGAGACTCCCCAGAAAAGGAGTTAAATGATGTCTTTGCAGACCCACAGAGCACATATGTCCTCATGCTTAATATACTTGAATAAGTTAAAACTCTCTTCATGTGAAAGAGAATTTCAAATGATGCTGCTACACAAGGGCAACAAAAGCAAGCGAAAAAATGTTGCTGCTTTTATTGTTAAGATAGCATGGAGGAAAGGAGAAGGTATCAAATATCCTTTAAATATTCCTGTCTGCATTTAAACCTAAAATACCAGCTTAGAATGATAGGCTGGAAACACCCCTGGTGTGCTTGAAGAGTACATGTTGGGAAGTACTCTGAAACCTTAAGTACCTTAGGAAAGTACAGGCAAAGATGTTGAGAGATAAAACAAATGCCACTTTTTGATTTGTGATAGCAGGTTTCTAAGGGGCATTGTGCATTCACTTATAAAATAAGCCATCTGGTTTTGTAAAAATGATTCCTGATCTGGGAGTCAGCCTTTTTTACAAACCATAGAGAAGGCCAAAGCAGCTAAGGTAACCCTACTGAGAACCTGAAAAGTCTTTAACAGATAAGTATTACCTGGGTGCTGTGTACCTTTATATCTCTCCTAAAGGTATTGGCTTGGATTAGAGTTAGTTGTCAAGAAATCAGTTTCTTGAGGAGATAAAACCATTGCTGAAATTTCAAGCAGACATTAAAACCAGAGGAAAGTAAATAGGTGACAAAGAGTAAACTAATAAACACATGTACCTTACCAGTACAAACTGGGATTTCTCTTTGTGGACAGTAGTGGCACTGTTAGCATATCAGGCTTTGTTGGGAAAAAGCTCTTTTAAGTACCACATAAATTTTTGGTTCAAGATAAAAAAGAGTCCCACTGGAGTCTTTAGTGTCAACTTAAAATACCAGAGAAAACTTTGTCAAGGAAATACACACTAGGAAATAAATGCAGGTAGTGTTTTTATTGAGAAGTATTTTGCAGATCCTGATGTTTAAAATCTAGACAGAATGCTAGAAGAGATAGAGGCTTACAGTTTAATTAGGAAGTGCTGTTTTTATGGTGTTAAGATTTTTACATTCACTTTACATTTTACTTTGGAATCTTAGCAATCCTAAACATGTACCTAACACACAGTAATATGTATCCTCTTTTCTTCTGCTCTTGTTAAAACTTACTGCTTTGTCATCTAACTAGTCTTCTGGTTTTTTGTAAGGTTGCCCTGCTAAGAGCACATGCTGGGGAGCACCTGTTGCTTGGAGCAGCAAAACGGTCCATGGCATATAAGGACATTTTACTTTTAGGTAAATATTGGTTTTGTTTTACTTACTGATGATGATGTTATAGTACATTAGCAACAGTGTAGTCACTTAAGTGGGACAACTGTTCTGGCGCAATCAAAGCAATGCATTCTGTAAATGCTAAACAGCTATTAATGGCATAATGTCACGTGTCCTGTTCTAGCAAAAGCAGATGGATGGTTTCATGTGGGTTATTACAGCTAAAGGTCCATTGGATAGCAGAAACCACAATTTAAGGGTGTTCCTGGTACTTGCCTCCTCTCATTATTGTCCTTTCTTCACCTTTACCTATTAAAAAAAAAGGTACAAAATAACAATACCACAAAAACAGTGTAAAAACCCTTTCCTTAGGAAAGGAGCAGCCAGCCTGTTGCACATGTACTACTTTCAGCCTTCATGAAAACCTTTTATCTGGAACTTAGGAGTCTTTCAGACTCAGAGAAGACTCTACTGGCTAAAATATTAGATAGCCTGTTCCCTGCAACTCACTTTCCCAAACCCCATCACTGCTTGCTCGACCATGTAAACGCCGTTCCTGCTGTCCATGCCATGTGGCAGATGGGTGCATCCACGGCACAGTGCCGAGCGTATTCTCGGTCAGCTGAAATGGCTCCTGCTCTGGGTTATAGAAGGGGAACGTGCTGTCAGGGATGGAAGCATGTCTTCTAGTTTATGCAGTGGGGAGTCATGAACTCTGACAAAAAGGGTCTCAATAGACAAAGTCAGCAATGGGGCTGTTTCCTGAGAAGGTCTGTTGGTTGTCTCAGGCAGGATTCTTGATGTGAGGCAAGACTGTATGGAATATGGACTCAGACTTGTCTCTTCACTGGTGCAGTGGTACAAGTACATTTTCTACTACTTGTTCTCCTTCCTCTTTGGGTCTGCCTTTTCATGGCTCTAAATAAACTTGACTTTATTTTTACACCTCTTAAAACATTAAAAGGGCAAGAAGGGCTTGGTCCACAGGTATTTCTCTCACCACTAATCCTTTCAAAATAAAAGCTGTACAAGTGACTTTCCTAAGGTAGTCATTTCCCTAGATACAGTTTCACTAACAAAATTAACAGAAACAAAAAAAATGTTCAATTTCATTTGGATTAGTAATAAGATAATAAGGAAAACAATGACAAAATAATAGTAAGAAAATTATATATCACAAGCATCAGCAGGTACACCAGAAGAAGAAACAATGTGAGGCTTCAAGGCTTATTTTTGATACTTGGAGGCAGGTATCTGTTTTAGAGTCATTTTGACATGGATCTCTTGTGATATTATTATCAGTTTTTCTTTCAAAAACTGCACAGTGGCTTCTGAAAGCTCCATGATATTCCTAGTGTTCTTCAGAAGGTGAATTAAGATGCCAAAGTGGAGATCTTCAAAATGGATATTGAAAAAAACCTTCAAACCCAAAAAACTCTACGTAAAATTAATTCTTAACTGAAAATATTATGATGCTACTACATTTTATTAGGAACAGCAGAAACATCCATTAGAAAAAGAAGCATTTCCAGTGTTTCCTCTTGTCTATTGATAAATCCTTGTCATTCAGATTGGGATATATTATTTCAATCAGAAGACATTTTAAGGTGAATTTGTTAGTGTATTTATCTGTTATTTAAACATAAAGGTCTCTTGCTTCATACTTGTACCTTCAGATACCAACCTTGGTCCTGTGGAGTAATCAGTAACTGCATGTTGGCATACTTATATGTACATATTATTTACTGGGTGACAGCTATAATTTGCACATATACTCTGCAAAGAAAAGTTGTGTATGATGCAAGGGAAAGTTATTATTTAAAAAAAAATATTCACTTGATCAACCAATATGAAATGTACTTTTGAAAATTGGCTTCATCTATTACGTTACATCGAAATGTTTTTATTAATTCATATGTTGGTATTCTTTCTCTCCAAGGCAACAATTACATAATTCATCGCAACAGCACTGAAATAGAGATCTGCCGAGTGGCAAATCGGATTCTGGATGAATTAGTTCGTCCCTTCCAGGAAATTCAAATAGATGACAATGAATACGCTTGCTTGAAAGCAATTGTGTTTTTTGATCCAGGTATTTTTACAAAAATATCTCCCTGTTGTTTTACATGTGATTGTATTGAAAGTATTTTTTGTTAATGTAGCATCTGTTCATGTTATCCAGCTGAATGGAAGAGAATAAAATGAAAAAAGTAAGATGCTCCTCCCAAATCGTAATATGCCTTGACTTGAAGTTTTTGTCATTTTTTTAAGATGCAAAAGGCTTGAGTAATCCAATGAAGATTAAGAATATGCGATTTCAAGTCCAAATCAGTTTAGAGGATTATATTAATGACCGTCAGTACGACTCCAGAGGAAGATTTGGAGAACTTCTTCTTCTACTGCCTACACTCCAAAGCATCACTTGGCAAATGATTGAGCAGATACAATTGGTGAAATTATTTGGAATTGTTAAAATTGACAGTTTGCTTCAGGAAATGTTACTGGGAGGTAAACCAACAATTTGTTGAATTTACCATCTTGTATTATGTTGAATTTAGCATGTTGGGATGTTGAGGGAATCTTGATCTAAGCTAACACTCTGACTCACTGTCTGAGCTTTGTGTCTAAAGCCTTCTTGTCTTGGCATTTCATCTTGTTAGTCCTACAGCGGTGGATTTTGCTGTGCACTTCTTATAACTACTGGGTTGTCCTACAACTCTCTAGGCAGATGAAAGAATCCTTAGAAATATTTAATGAAACACACTGTTATTGCAGTCAAAACAGTGAAAATAAACACAGTTCTTAATATGCTTGAAGTCTGCTTGAATTGTTTAATGAATACCCAGAGGCGATTATTCAAATTACCAATCAAAATATTTACTCTGTGGAAATGTAATTACTGAAGTATAAGTCACTGGCTACAACATGCTCTTTTGCACTGATATATGCTTATGTTATTTTCACAGGTACTTCTAATGATGCCAGTCATCTGCATCATCCAATGCATCCTCACTTAGCCCAAGATCCATTAACTGGCCAAACTGTCCTCATAAGTTCAATGTCTGCTCCTGTACATACAGAACAGATACGTAAGTAATTGCAAGTTAGCCTTCTGTCATAACATTTCACTGTTTCATTTTAAAATATTAATTAGAATGGTGGCCTGTCAGTGTTCATAGAGCTATTTCATCATCATTCTTAAATTAAAATAATTGTGCATTAAAAATGCATGTATATAAAGGGTGTTAAGTAATAGACTTTGACCTGAATTTAATTTCATTTTAAAAATTCAGCATCATTCTGATATATCATTGCTTTTACATGCACAATCTTTAATAAACTAAAGATTCTGATCATTAAAATATCCTGTTTCCCTAGCATGTCAAGGCACTCTCTTTCCCAAGCATGCAACAGGACTCCCTTTCAGTGCAGTAGTATGTATGTGTAGAGTAGACCAGGCTGTAAAAATATTTATTATTTCTATGGTTTTTTTCAGCAACTCCAGAAACTCCATTACCTTCCCCTCCTCAAGGCTCTGGGCAAGAATACAAAATGTCTGCAAATCAGGCTTCAGTCATTGCACAGCAATCCATTTTGAAACAAAAACCATTGTGATAATATTTTTATCTCTGTGTTATCCTTCCTTCTTTTCCTTCCTTCCCTTCCTTTTCATGCACTAGGTAGATTGGTAGAACACTTGCACATTTAAAATCTCAGGTTGATAAAGGAAATTATTTCCTCAGCAGCCACTACTAAGTGGGTGTTCCTTAAAACACCTCATGATTTGGAAAGTAATACTGTTCTGACTACTGCATACAGCTGTAACCGTGGACACTGCCGTCTGACAGATATGTATAGAGGTAGATATTATTTTTAGATCTTATAACTGCACAGATTCATGTTTTTATTTCCTGTTCTAGTTATTGTCTTAATATTATTGTTTTAGATGTGTATATAATTTTTTTCATTGTAATGGAACTCGTTAGTGCTTATTTAGCTGTGAATTGTAGACATGAAAAGTAGGTTATTCAGGCAAAAGCCAAGATTCCACTAATAGTGGAAAATTAGGCTAGCAAAAAAAGCACATGAATTGAAAAAAGAGGAAAACATACTTAATGGACAGAAAAGCCGAACTATTTTAAAAAATCTTGATTTGAAAGGACCATCTCTTTCAAGTAAAATTTCAACAAAAGCACTGAATCCTCCCTGCTTAAGTTTGTGTGAAGCAGAAGGCCTGGGTTAATATGCATGAGGACTTCTTAAAATCTATATATAGAACATCTATAGGTATTATGTCTATGTATAGTCAATTGGCCGGTGCTGAAGCATTTATATTTATAAATACTTAGAACAAGGACTGAACTAACTAGTACTTTCCTAAAAAGATTATGGGCACACTTTGGGAATTAGGCCTGTCTAGGGACAGGTTCACCAGGTTCTAAGGACAGGTTTTCATCAGGTTCTTTGGAGACAGCCCTTCTCTTTAAGGGTACAGAGAGTATCACAGAACCCCAGAATAAGCTGAGTTGGAAGAGACCCACAAAGATCATCGTGTTCAACTGCTGGCCTTGCACAGCACCATCCTCAAGAGTTACACCATGTGCCTCATGGCACATGGGTTGTCCAAATGCTCCTTGAACTCTGTCAGGCTTTTCTTTGACCACTTCCTTGAGGAGTCTGTCCCTGGCCCAACCACCCTCTGGGTTAAGAACCTTTTTTCTAGGATAGAACCTAAACCTCCTTACACAACTTCAGGCCGTTCCTTTGGATCCTGCCCCTGGTCACCACAGAGCACAGATCAGTGCCTGCCCCTTCTCTTGCCCTCACAAGGAAGTTGTAGACTGCAGTGAGGTGTAACTAGGACCATGTCTTAATCCGTTTGACCTGAGGGCTGGAGTATACTTTGTGATGTTTGGTTTACTAGTGTAAGAGTAGACATTGTGTTTATTTGTCTAACTGGGTGATTAGTGCATGTTTCAGCAGTTGCTAAAATTCACCCACAGAGGAAGTTGTGATTAGTATAGTAGCTCTATGTTTGTAGAGGTATGACTTGCTAATTGCAGTGGCAGATGTGCCAGAGTTCAGCTCCAGGTGTTCCTGGTTTGAGCCTTGCCATTTCAAGCCAGAAAACAGCCAGAAGACGGCACACCCTATTAGTTAACATACTCATCCTCTCAATTTTTGAGAGTTTTCAGGAGCGTGGGATGATTTGGTTTTCTGTGATGACCCCCTTTCTCCACCTCTTCCTCCCCTTCCAGTGTGAGGATACAACACTGACTAGGTTTTGTGTCTGGAGTCCATAACAACCCATCTGGATTTGGACTCTGAATTTGCAGAAAGTGGACCTTGTAACACATGCTCACTTGGGGCATTTATACTACTCAGTTACAATTTGTGAAAGTAATCTTTTATGATATATGAAGTGATATGTTTTTCATACAATATTAATATAATAAGAAAATCACCACTTTGCACATTTTATTTATTCCAGACATCAATGACTTATTACTTCAAAGTAGACTTTCTACCAGAAAATATGTAAGAGAGAAACAGACAAAAAAGAGATAATAATGGTGGCAATTTTTCTAGACTATTGAAAAGAAAAAACAGAGTGGAGTCAGAAATTCTTCAAGGTGAAATGTTGATCATCCTGAACCAGACACTTTCATTAATCACAGCATCCAGAGATGGTGCAGTTACCCCCTTGGCTTATAAAAGTTGCTCCAACAATCTGGAATGATTCTTCAAATACATTTTTGTAGGCAGAAAATGCAGTGCAGGAAATGCAACACAGTAAATGCTGAGCTGACCTAAACATTCGAAAGGCTTTAATCAGAATGCACCTACCACCAGGTAGACTCTGTGTTTCTTTGTTATTTAAAAGTCATTGCTTTTGTAAAGTCTGTATGCAGTAGCTGTTAATGTTTGCCTTTTGCTTTTTAGGTCCTTTTTCTTTTTGCTGTTTAGTGTTTATTTTTATTAATGCATCGCTCTTTTTACAATTTCCTTTTAGTGTGAGTTTTTATGACAGAATAAGGTACTGAAGTTTTGCCATTAACTTTAAGGGTATCCAGACTGTGCTGTTTTTACAAGTTGGCCACCAATGCTGTACAGTGATACACAAAGGTAAAACAAGTGTGAGAGATACTGAGCAGCCCAAAAGTTTACTGATGGGGCTCACTTTTTTGTACTTGTCCTAGAAGGAGTTTTGGACTCTAGGAGGATCTGCATGAATTTGCTGGGTCAAATAAATGAAATCAGTTGTATAAACATGGCACTATTGGTGTGACTATATAATCAGAAATAAAGATCAGTCCCCAAGCTGGCCACCCTTGTCTAATATAAGAGATGTGCATAATAGCTTAGTTTATTTTTCACATTGAACTTTAGATATCAAGTGTACAATAAAATGTTTTCACACACTGCCAAAATGTACTGGAGGAAAAATATACTTTAGTATTTTATCTGACAAAAAGCTGTTGTCTATTTTGTACAATATATTACATTTCTGAATAAGAATACCTCTGTAATTTATTGGGAAAAGCTGATTTATTTTATAAATGTAACATTATTTTTTTAAACTTAATTATGAAAAATCAAAAATGATTAGTGCTGTTAAATATTAAATTATAATGAGATGTAACTTTATATGTCTGAACTCTGATACCAAGTTTTTGTATTGAACATTTGGAATTGAAATGGTTGTTGAAAATATTTCAAATGGACTGTTTTTCATCAGAGCTCAATAAAAATGAATGATCCAAATGACACATTTGGCTTTTAGTTTTGTTTTTTTTTACTACTTACTTAAACAATGAGAATGATTTATATTCCTTACACAAGGAATAAGTATATAACTAACATGCTTTCATCTCTACAGTGTTCACAGCATCACAGAATGGCTGAGGTTGGAAGGGACCTCTGGAGGTCATCTAATCCAACCCCCTCCGCTCAGGCAGGATATTGAAATCATATGAAAGAATATGACGGCAACATTTTAGTTGATTCTGCTGTAACATGGCAAAGTATTACATAGCTATGGTCTTAAATTTTTACTTCTGACTCAGAAAAGAACTGAAGCACATGCTTAATTCCATCTGTGTTTAAAATTAACCATATGTTCAACAGCTTGTATTGTTCAGGACAAGGATAACTTAAGAAATCACTGCCTTTGCTGCAGTGCATTGTTATTTAGAAAAAAATTAGGTGCAACTTAATAAAGACATTTTAAACTTTAGAAAGACTCTTTACAATACATTTTTTTAGATAACCAGTATCTCCTCTGCCTTGGAAATTATGTTCAGTTGCATGTCTCTTTGCTAGATTTTGAATAGAAATGGGGTAAGAGGGTAGCTGTTTGTTTGGGTTTTTGTTGTTATTTTGCTGGTGGTTTTTCGTTAGTAGTAATAATACAGTGATTTGGATTGCTTACATTTGCTTAAATGGGCTCTACTCTGGAGTCCAGGACTACAGGGAAAAGCTGCCATGGGAGAAGAGGAAACTCCATTTTGAATGCTGGATATCTTCTGGTCTCTCAGAGGAACTTGAGTCAATGGCTGATTATTCTACATGCAGGAAATCTCTAATTGTGAATGCTGACTGCAGTGTAGGAGCTTTATGATTTTAGGGAACTAAAGAGATTTTTTTTTTCTCAGCCTACAATGAAGGAAATATGGAAGCCTCCTTACAACTTCAACGCTGTGAAGTCCTGACTGTTACCATGAGGGTTTTTCCTTGAGTGTTCATATTAGAGGAGAAGACTCTACCTTCTCAAGCTCTGTTAATGTAAACATCAGCTATGTTTCATAAACATGGCCATTGTTTTACATTCCATGCTGGGACAAACAAGACTGTGTGACAGTCACCTTGACCAACGTGGTGAGGAGGTGGGAGCTCCATCCTCCAATCCACAGGCTTCATAACAACTGTATAAATGTGCCATTTTGTAAATAAAGGCATCTTCCTGCCTGCATGCTCGGGGAACCCAGAACCTGTGCCCTGAGTCTCATTTCCCTGGAAGGCCTGTGCGGTGATACCTGACAGACTATGCTTCAAGGATTTCAATGAATCAGATTTAAAGGTAGCTCTAACAGGTGAATCAGGATTGTGTGTTTTACAGAGAGAGATGGGTGAACTAGCTTTCAGTTCTAATCATTATCCAGAATTTCTCCCAACTAAAGAATTCTGAAAGTGAGCAGAGATATTTACTGACCCCCAGGAATCTTCTGTGACAGAAAATTTAACATTAACAGAATGTAATGAAATGTTTTGTAATTCTTTCCTTATTCATATACTTGGAAGCTCTGGTTTTACCTCAAGGATGTCTGCCAGTGTGTTGTGGTCTAACATTTTTTTACGTCTTTCCACAGACTATTTCTAGATGTGAACCACCATTTGTGATGCTTATGTTGAAGTGTATAGTAAAGAAATAATTAGATCCATATTTTAATAAGTCTATCAAAAATCTTCTGTATTTGTTTGCAATTAATTTTTACAGTTTTCTATTGGGCTTGATATAGAGGCATTAGCTTTCTTCTTTTTTTCTGCCTAGGAATAAACAAGAAATGGAATTTCCCTGGATCAACAAATTTAGTGTTATAATGTTAACAATACAATTGCGCTTCTCTTTCTTCTGCTGTTTTTCTAATATGAAGATAGAGATGGTTGTCATCAAGGCTGACATCAATCACTGCTTTCTTTTGGTTCCTTATTTTCTTGAGGCAAATCCAAGTATTATCATTAACTGAATACTCTTTGTATAAGTAAAAAGCCCTCTATGAAGCCAAAAGCTAAATTTGATTGCAGAAGGGAATTAAAAATGCCCAATTTCAGGAATACATTTTCAAAAATTTATTTCCTAAAAATTAACATGGATGCCTGATTTCTAAACAAAATCATAACCTTTGTATTAAAGGGTAAGAAACTTGAAGATAATCAAATGTAAAGATTTTTATATAATGACAATGAAAGAGAACTTCCATTTTGTATCACCAACTATAATAATTACTTTTTGGATACCATCTAAACAGAATGGTCAAAATATCATTAGGACATATGCCTAAAAGTGTTCTTATGACAATGATCTCTACTCCTAAATACTGTGAAGGAGCTATAATCCTACTGGCATTATCTGGTAGCTCACCTGAATCACGTGTCAGTCAAAGATGGCACATCAATACAGATTTACTGATGCTGCTGAGGGGGTTGCTGCCTCCTCACAAACAAGGCCTGGTCTGACAGCTTCTCCAAGTCATCACACAGAACTTGCATCATCACAGAGCTCTTAATTATCCAACAGTTTTGGGCCTGACACCACTTCTTCCTTTCGCAAGGTGAATGTCGCCCAAGTCTAATATGATGAGGTGAAGAGCAGCAAGTGTTGAAAATTTTGCTTTAGCCATCTGATCAAGGGGTAGTTTCATCTAAAGCTTGTGACTCTCGTCTGATACTAGAGCAGAAAGCCTAGAAATGCACATTTTTTAATGTCTTTGGCTTTGATCTGAATAACACTGACTGGTCTCTGACTCTTAATGTGCAACAGTTGGACAGTTGAGTCTCATGTCTGATTAGGCTCAGTGACATTTTGGAGTTTGGCCTCCTACCTAACCTACTTTGCCTGTTTATTGGTGGGTTGACCAAACAGACAACAGTTGTTTCAACTGTAGAATACTGAAGGTCTTCAAGGAAGCATAATCATAAAGATTTCATATGAAGATGTGTCTCTGTGACTGAAATTACCTGAACAAGTTAAAGGAGTTAGTGACTGGTTAGGAAAAAATAGAGTACATAATAAGGTGTTCTTCAGTCTTTCAAGGGAATTCAGTGAAAGAAGAAAGAAGACACACAAAAATTGGGTAACATTGTTGATTCCACAGAGAGAATAAGAAAACCTCTTCACTGGAGGTATAATATTGGACAGCTTTGCTCAATATATACAACAATGTAGTTTGGTTTATGGTTCAGTGTTTTCCTTGTAGATTGCAAACTTCATACTCAGAGCAGCTGATTTATTTACAATTTTAATTAAGCAGCTTATGAAACATATCCCAGCAGCTTAACATGCCCTCCAGTGCCCACAGGCAGCTTGTTGGCTCTTCACAGGGCTGCTCTACAGGGAGGCCTTGCCACATCTGCATCACAGCTCTGAGACCTTTCCTCTAAGAATTATTTAAACACATTCCTTATCAATGGGCAATATTGCCATGGGAGTGAAACAATACCTTTCACGTAGCCCATGGCAGTTCTAACTGTTACCAATCCCCTTTTATCATCAGGTCTTGTTTCATGTGACACGGCTGAACTTGCCATTTGTATCACTCTGTTTCATGCATCTCACAAGGCCAACTGAGACAAAATAAAACTTTGGTTGGGTTTTTAGTTCCGTTTAGAATCAACATTTCACTTTGATGCAATTTTGGAGCAAAAACCAAAGTACTGGATCTGGTGATGTTCTCATCTGCCACTTTCACATCAGCCACCCAACACACAGAGTGCTTGTGTCACCTATTAGAATGGCCCCTATTTCCTGTCTTGTTCAAATCAAGTAAATAGGGTTCCAACTGCTCTCTGGCTAAAAGTATGATGAATCCATAGAACATATGAATTTTGAGATCATATTGAAATGTCTTTTTTTAATCTATGCATTTGCAGCTTAAATAAAATGGTGCAGATTATGTTATGTTTTGATCAGCAGGCAGTTTTTTTCTCCCCTGTTTTTTTTTACCTCCTCACAATAGAACGAATTTTCATGAATATGACTGCCCAACAAAGCGTCCAGTTTTTCAGATGCCTACCTTTTGTAATTTAAATAATGTAAGCATATGAACATAGAGTTTGAATTAAAAGGCAAAGACAATCTCGCCAAAAGAGTTTATTCAATATATTTCCAACATCATCTATTTCAAGATATAATTAAGATTACCATGGCCCACGTCTAATTTATTGTGGTTTCCAAAAATTAGTGCAGATAGCAATTGTAATAGAGGACACATGTTTTCCATATAAAATTTTTCATTGTCATATTAGATTCTTAATGAGCATTAGTCTTGATCAGAAATGTAATAAAATGGAGCAATATGCAGACAGATGTGCTATAAAATAACAAACATTGTATTTTAAATGTATGTACTATGAAGTACACTTTTCTTTTGCAACATGAATATCCATTTTTTATCTCAACACCAAAATCATAATTTAACTCTAGCAAGATCTGTCCTCTATTTTAATGTGGGCTTTTTTGCAGGTTGATTAAAATTGCATTTTGTGATTAAATACATAGAGGCAGATATTCTGCCCTTGTGACACTGTGCCTCTTCAGAGATTGACAGCCTGAGGTGCTGTTCATTAACCAACAAATAATCTGAAAATGAAAAGAGGGATGGGGTCCTTCTGGAGGGCAGGAGAGGAATCTCCCTGTTCATGAGGAAGGCACCGTTTGAGCTTTCAGCTTTTGACTTATAGAAGGGGACACCTGCTTCAGGAGAAATTTGCACTTTGAAGAAAGGGGTACTAGTGGGGAAAAAAATCCCTTTAAAAATACACTGCTGTAGGTCTCCAGTGGAAGAGCATAGATTGAAGAAGGCTTAATGAGCACAGAAGGGCAGCTGGTCCAGGAACTAACACAGTGCTACTGCCTTTTGCAATGCCTCACATTCTGGAGGTATATCCATATGTGAAAGAGAATCTTTCTTTTGTCATGGTCAGAGCAAGCTTGAAGGCACCATGGTTAACAGCGAACCTCCTCAAACAATGAAACTTACATGCAGTAAAATAAGATGGATTATTATTTTGATTTAGAAATAATTCATCTTATTGGTGGTGCTCTTCTCAGATTTTAAATTTGTGGAATTGACTGTGATATGTCAGGAGTCATCTTTGTGTTCTGCTTACTAAGGGGGCGTGGGGGCAGTGAATGAAGACATGAAAAGGTCAGCAAAAAGCCAAAGCCATGGAAACTCTCAGATCTAAAGAATATACCTTCTCCAGCACAATAAATAGACTCATGGAACTTACTTCAACTAAAGCATGTGAATAGAATAATTTCCTCAAATTACTGTCTTCAACTCCAACATAATTTGCTGGCGATAAAAGGTTCTTTAGTGTAATAACTATTAATTGCATTGCCCTGCTCTCTCTCTCACCTGAATCTTATCTTTCCCAGAGTAAGAGTTTGTATTTATTTACAGCTTAATTTATATTGAATCCTGTGAGAATCCTTGAACCCATCAAGCTTACAGCGCTTGTGTTGTCACACTGCCAGCCCCATTTCACGTGAATTCAGGCTGAGTTTCCTGGAGCAGCCCCCTCTGCCTACTAGAATGTCTAGAAAAGGCAAGAGAAAACAGCAGCAAATTTAGAGGGATGCAGAGCATCCTGTCATTTCTGTTACTCACTGCTGCTGAATTCACTACCTGCTCTGTATGACCTCTGGACGTGTTAGCGACTGCATGGTAGTTCCTCACGTCACAGGGAGATGTATGGTGACACAAAGGTCTGTGTGCTGCCACTCATTTTCTCTGTGAAAGCCACATCTGGATTGTTATGGGGAGTGTTCATTAGGATACAAACAGCCCAGTTGTGTCATCACATTCTTTTGTTTAAAAAGCACAAATATATGAATCATCCTTTGGCTCTTTCCACTTCATTTCATTCATAAATACTGATGCTGGCATATTAGTAAAAATATAACACTTAAACCTCATCTAAGCTAATGCATCTTACTTTCTCTATCACACACTTTATTATAAGAGTCTTTTGGCTGTGTCTATCTTCTAATACCCCTTGATTTTATTGCAATGTAGTTTATGATTTTTGTCTAAGTTTATGATGTGATTGTGGGAAAATAAAGTGTACCAGTATTTCTGTAAATGAGGCATCATGGCAGTTAGAGTGTGCGCTGCAATGCTTTAAAGTGGCTCATCTCTGAAGTTCTGTAATTTGGGTGCACTCTGTATTACAGGTTAATCCCCAGTACACACAAACCAATTCACCAATTTAAACCTCATTATTTCCTGTCACTTTGTTTTAAACTGCAACCACTGCAAGGCCAAAGCTGTGCCTGTTGTCTACTGTCATTTGCTTTATATATGGAGACACTGAGAGTTATTTGTTGACCTTTGAAGTAAACTGTCGAGCTTCTTTAATATTCTTTCATTTCGGATGATGAGGAATACCACTGAGAGTGCTCCATCAGTCCCACCTGACTCATGTCCTCCCTGGTAATGAGGCTAAGTGGCACAGGTGACCCTTAATGTTAGGGAGCAGCAGAGTGCCTGCTCCAGCATGTCTGTAGAGCTACACCACCCTGTAACACAAAGGGAGTTAGCTTCTGCTTCTTTTTGTATGGAATAAAGGTAGCTCAGTCTCCACTAAAACTGGTGCTACATTGGAAAGATTATTATTCATGCATTGGGCATTCTGTTTCTTTTTATGAAAAATATTAGAGTGCAATATTATGATACAATACAAAGCATTATAGTACTGAAAGGAAAATTTACTAGAGGCTAGCAAGCCTACCTTACAGTTTGATCACATTTTGTTGTATGAGTAAGCCAACTTGAGGAAAGATAATAGAAGTCTAGAAATTAAGACTACTTGGGCATCATTTACTCTTATAATCTAGTATATAAAAATAACTGCCTTCAGAACATAAGGTAGAGCTCTTCAGGCTAAGACATTTGAGATGGAATTTAAAAAAAACTACTTAGCACTCCGACCTGATCCAACAGAGCACTTGAACAGTGCTTAAATTGAGAGTCATGGCTGATTTTATTGGAGCTGCTGGTAGGCTTAAAGTCAGGCACACTGTGACATGCTGTACCCTGTAAGGACAGGCAGTGTGCACTGCATGCCACCCTGTTGAACAGAAAACACTGCGGTGGATCAGCCCATCATAAAAGTTATTGCTGCTTCAGCAACAGTTGTAAAAAAGCTGCACCCACTTTCAGAATGGGTGTTTCTCCTATACACAGGAAATTATGGAAGAAGACAAATTTAATCTAAGTGTCCTCTTTGAATCACAAAGGCTCCCCCAAATCCTCATATTTTGAATATAAAATTAATCACAGATGGAAAGTTGTGATTTTAATCCTTTGACATTGGTTTTGAAGGAAACAGCTCTTTCCATCCACACCTAGGGGTGCCGGTCAACAGTTGGAAACATGAGCCAGCAGTGTGCCCAAGTCTGGATCAGAAATAGTGTGGTCACCAGGACTAGGCAGCGAACATCCCCCAGTACTGCGCAGTGTGAGGCCACACCTCAAGTCCTGAGCTTAGTTTTGGACCTCTCATTACAAGAAAAGCATTGAGGTGGTGGAGTGTGTCCAGAGAAGGGCAATGAAGTTGGTGAAGGGTCTGGAGCATAAGTCTTCTGAGGAGTGGTTGAGGAGTTGGGATTTTTGAGCCTGGACAAGAGAAGCAAGTTGTGGTGAGGTAGGGGTTGGCCTCTTCACCAGGCAGGACAAGGGGAGTGGCCTCAAGGTGCTCAAGGTGAAGTTCAGGCTGGATATTAGGAAAAATTCTTCACTAAAAAAAGAATAAATAAATACAGAAACAGTATTTCTTAAATACTATTAAATACTGAAACAGACTCCCCAGAGAAGTGGTAGTCACCATTCCTGGAAGTGTTCAAAATACAAGTAGGAATGACACTTTGCTGTATGATTTAGTGGGCGTGGTGGTATTTGGTCAAAGGCTGGACTTAATGACCTTGGAAATCTTTTTCTACCTTAATGAGTCTATGAATCTGTGATCTATGTGAGAAGTACTGTTGGAACTGAAAGTTTAGCCACTAGCTGGGTAGAAAATTTTACCTGATCACAAAGCTGTGTCCACAGTTGCACTCATATCCTTGCAGCAAGGTTGGAGACTGAATGGACTATGAGGCCCTGCACTGTGTTCTAACACTTTTTGACACAGTTTCACTCAAAATGGATTTAGTGATGCAAACTTTGGGCTATCACTAACACATGAATCTAAACTTCAGCACTGATCTTCAAAGATATTTTGTCACCTATCTACTACAGAAATCAATGGAAGCTGGCTACCTAAATAGTAATTAAGTGTGCATGTATCTCTGAGGATCTGTGCCTTTGATCTCAAAATATGTCAGTCCAGCTCATTACAAGCTGTACGTTTACTTTAAAAAATATATGAGTTATAAATTAAGGATAAGATTAATTAATAGTGGCATTATAACTGTAGCAAAGCAAAGAGACTGATTGCCCTGACAGAGAAACTAGAAAGGATAATGGATTTAATGGCATGTGTTCTAATGGAAAAAAATAACCTATTACATGAGTCTGTCATATCTGAAAAAAATGTGGCTACCATTTACAGTTCATATAGGGACAAAAAGGTTTATATACCAGCAGTATATAAATCACTGAAAAGAGTAAGTTGAAATCTTTATAGTAGCAGTGATATATTTTTCCTTGTGGAAGCCTTAGCCCAAATTTGTATCTACAGAATCTTTCTCTAACACAAGGGACTGACACATCTCAAACACCCGGTGCTGGGGAAGGATGTATCCCAAATGGAGACACTCAGTGTCTTTGAGCAAACACCTACTGAGGAACAAGCACGAAATCTTCCTGTACTACTGATCCCTGGGTAACTCAGAGATCTCATAATTTAACTTACTAGACTACCATGGCTGTAATTTAAAATATGTCTTCAAGTATGGTTAGGACAGAGAACCTAAATCAAGAATGAGAATTTGAGGAATGGCCAGTGAGCTAGGAAGCCAAACATTCCTAGTGCAGTTATCTCTCATGTGGGAATTCACATGTATGCTAACCACTGAGCTGGCTACTAAAATGAAGAACAGGTGGTTTCCTCCTTCTTCATAATCCCTTTTCTTTTTTTTGGATCTACTTGAGGAAGTTTGATCGAGCTCAGAGCCATTGAGGCTAAGATGCTTCTGCCTGTGTATACAAGTAAAAATGCAGGAGCTTTTTCATAGGTCCATGGCGTTAGAATTTTGAGGATTGCAATCAGCACCTCAGCTCCTCTTTGGTCGTAGAATTGTGTAATGGTTTGGGTTGGAAGGGACCTTTGAAGGTCATCTGGTCCAGTAATGAGCAGGAACAACTTCCAGTAGATCAGGTTGTCCAGAGCCTCATCTAACAAGACCTTGATTATTTCCTGGTATGAGTCATCATACAGCCAATCTGGTGAACCTGTTCCAGTGTCTCACCATCCTCATTGTTAAAATTTTTTTTCCTTGAACCTAGTCTGATGTTGGAGAACAGTCAAAAGCAGCCTATAGAAATCCCACTGCAAAACTTGATGATGCTGAACAATCACTGCTCAGTGATTTCTACATGCTGCAGGATGATGCTGTGGCCTCCAAATCACCTCTGGACTCTCATTGTCATGCCAGCTGTCAAACTGCAGGCATCACACCTGTGTCAGTACAATATAATCTCAAAGATATGATGCACTGATATAGCTAAACTGCTTTTAGTAGCATGTATGCATTTTCAGGTATGTCTGTGCTAACTTGGTATTCTTCACCTGTGCTGCACTGTGCAGCACAGGTATGTACTTGTGTTTGATTCCTTTGTAGGGCTACTTTTCAGTGCTATCTTAAAATGATTTTTTGCCTCTTCCCCCATTCTGATTTCTTAGTTATCCTATGCATGCAGATATGATGAAGGAAGTAAGTAAATTCTAGAAATAAATACAACTGAATATAATGTAAATGCTACGTGAATCCAGAGTCAAGCTGATATAGAATGAAATGTGATGACGGCAATAATTTTACCTGGAATTGGTGTGGTGAAATTAGTGAGACTTAAGGATTTACGGGGTTTCATCATGATTAGAAGCAGGAAGTACATGCCTAAGTCTGATGGCTGTGAATGTTCCCAGCTTGCTGTTAAATGTCCCCATTGCACTTGTTTGGCAAGTGCAATAAAAACAATAAAATAATAGAAAAGAAAATAGGAGTTTTCACTTATAGTAAAATTAATGATCTTGGTTTCACATTCCCGTGGCTTTTGATTTAAGGTGCTGGATAGTGAAGAAGTGTCTAAGGAGCTAAGTGCTGGTAGTGCCAGGTGATGATTAAGTGCATGGTTCTGTTTGGGAATGGAGGGTGGGAATGCACAAGAACTGTTACCTGAGCCCTCCCCTTGTTCTGGGCTGCTGAGTGGGGACCAGCCCTCAGGCAAAGGTCAGAGCAGCCCCGAGGCTGCTTTGCTAAGTAGACAGATCCCTCTGCAAGTGCAAGATTACTCCCAAAAGAATGTTATTGACTGTTCTGTTCAATTTGGTTTTAAATGATTCATGTACTAATTGAGCTTCTACTACTTACCAGCTGAAAATATCATTTGACCTGCCTGTTAGGGAACACAGTCTTGTTCCAGTGTCCTGACAATTGTCACTGTGTAATTGACCACCACCACCAAAAAACAAACAAATGCCTGCAGAGTGAATTGCGCTGATTGAATTTGCTAGGTGAGTGTGTTTGGATAAATATCATTCTACAGCTTTTTTTTTTCCAAGAAACAAAACTACAAAAATCTTCAAGGCACCAATGCAAATGGGCAGAAACCAGAATTGTTCGAATGTCCTGGTTCATGCTAATAATTGAAAAAAAGAAAAAAGCAGACAACTTCATATGATCTTCTTCATAACTATCTATTAAACACCAGAATACTTCAAAGATGAGGTAACAAAGGAGCAGGCATGTGATCCACTACAAGGATCCCTGCCAGAATCACTCCAACACATATTCACTTGGTGGGGCTGTATTTTCTGTGAGTATATACTGACCGAAAGGACACCTTTTCTTCCCTCCAAACAAGATGTTTGGCACAGATTCTCTTCTTTCCGGTACTTATCTTTTCCCAGAGTTTAGGTTTGTATTGATCTCCCAAATGACAACAAAATGTAGTACAACTGAACTAGCCTCAGAGTGCAGGGAGGTGGCAGATGGCATCTAGTGATTGTCCAGAAGAACTATGGGGGCAATTGTTGAAGTAATTAGACTGAAGGGACTAACTAAAAAAAATTTTCATAATATCCTTACATCTTTCCCTGTTCTTTTTTCAGAAAAAAAAAGGCCAGTTTTTAGCCTTTAGAGGAAAGACTTATTGGATATCTGAAATCCTATTCAAAATCTGACTTGAAGATTCATGAGCACGGAGAAATTTTGCATTTAGCTTTGAATAGGATGACACTTTCTCTGGTTTTCTTTTTGCTTGTTTGGGTTGGGGTTTTTTTTGCACGTCATTATTTGTGTAATTTCTCTATTTAGTGTATAAGGAGGAGTCAGGGCATTGATATGATGTATATGAGGCTAAATTGTCTATGAAAAAACTGAAGGAGTAAGTGCTCAGTGGAAGGAGAGCACTGCGGTGAATTTGTCACTTGTTGCAATTACAAAGTATCAGGAGAGGGAGCTGAGTCTCAGCTGGGAGTCAGCTTGTCTCCAGGGCTGATAACTGGCAAACCAAGACCACCTCAGTACCAACAACTTACTGCGGTCTCCTAAGCCTTACAGGCTTGTACATATTTTCTGTGAGAGGCAATTTATTTATTTCTAAGTATCATGAAATAGAGCTAGGTGTGTGCAATCTTGTATTTGTCCTCATGCATTCTGCCAGTTTCAGTGTGAACTCCAGCATGAGCCTATGGGTTTCAATATGAGTGTGAGCTTCAAAAGAAGTTCATGTGACCCTCCAAGGGTTTATAGGAGCTGGACATGCCTTGGGGAACAGCACAGGCAGGATTGTTTATTCCTCCTCTACGCGACAGAGCTCAGGAAATCACCTGGCCACAAATGCTAAATGATTGAACAGCCCCAGTTTGCATGTGTTGTTCAGACAGGTGATGAAGGCAAAATAAAGATTACATTAACTGCAAAATAGACACATTGAGGTCATCAGTTTAACATTGACATTAGCATAACTGAACTATAACCATGAGAATCTGTTTTCCTCTGTATTAGGTCTTACACAAGTGACAAAGAGACAATACATGTTTTTCTTCTGAATAAACTGTATAAAATTATATTGAGACTTACAGGTATAATAATCTTACCAGGCACAGTCAAGGGAAAAAAAAACTACAGAAATTAAATGAGCAATTTTGAACCAGTTCAATGATCCCTTCATTTTATTATAACTCACATCACTTTCATAAAAGAAAATCACATATTGAAGAACTGCCTCAGTAGAACACCCACCTAATTGTGTGTTTCAAAAAGATTTAAACCTGGGACTGAGTGATCTGATGAATCAAGGCTTTATATACCAGAGCACTCCTGAGCATGCTAACAAAACACCGGAAAAAGAAAGTGGACATATATTTGGTCATCCAAAAAAACTTTTTAAGCTTATTAAGTCAAAAGATTTAAAGGTGAAGGTAATAAACAGGTTTGGTTTCTTTTTTTTTTCCCATTAAAAGGCAAAAAAAATCAAATGAAAAAGTGAGTTTTAACACAGCTGAAAGGATGAGTAAGAGAACAGTTTCCATGTTTCTTGGTGATACGAAAATGGGATCAGAGGAGAGGAAGAAATTTGTATTTATTATCTTTGTAATCTATGGTGGTAAAACTAAAAGAAGTTTTCCCTGGGGAAAAAAGAAATTGCTCATGAGAGCAGGATATTTTTCTGTAGATATATTTATCTCCCATCTCATCTCTCTGTGTGATGACCACTTTTCACCTCTGGGACTCAGCATGTCCCTTGGGTGCCTGCCTGGCTGGCCAGCATCCCTGGGGGGTCCCACAGGCAGGGAGGGCTGTGGCAGTGCAGTGCTCATGGAGTGTCAGACCCTGCTGCAGCCCAGCACCCAGGAGAGCCCTTATGCACAGCTGCTCTTACTTCAGACTTTGTTTAATATATTCCTAAAAGTTTTTGAAACAGATGGAACTGTAACAATTAGGACAGACCAGGACCTGTGGGATGCACACTGCCTCTGCCTAAAGTTCTACAATATTTTTCTCTAACTTTGCTCCTTAACCCAAAGCCACCTCTGACAGTCCCCGTTTTCCATATCTTTCTGACCAATGATAATATGAAGATTTTTAGATTTTTGGCTTTTGATCTTTGACTCATTCATGTTAAGATGTCAGATGGACAATCTATTTTTTTTCTGTTGCAACCCAAAGTATCATAAAAACTCCACAGGCCAGAGATTTGTAGAGGAGACGTATATGAAATTCAGAAGCCCTATTTCTAACACTCATACACATCAGTGCACAAAATAACCAACAGCTCCAATTCACTTTAGTGTGACAAAAGCAAAAGAGAAGTAAAAGTGTGAGATGGCTAAAAAAAATTGAGCTGTGATGTATATCAGTATTCATATGCTTCAGAATTATATTTTTTTGACAGGAAAAGTTCTGTTGTAAATTTTTTAGACATTTATTTATTTTAGATGCTTAAATTTGTAAGCTTATTTAAATAAAGCATGAGACTATACATGAGTTATATATGTATATATTTTCATATTACTTTGACCAACTGCTGTATGCACATAAAAACTAGTACAGTGTCATAGGAATTCTTAACAGATTCAATTTTTTGATTCTTTGCCAATTATATAATAAACATTGAATTATTCTAGCTGTTTTATCAGATTTAGGAAGAAACTGCCTCTTGCAGTTTTACATTTTACATCTTACACTAACCTAGACATCCAAAGTAATATAAATGTGTCTCCTTTCTTCCACAGAAACTCCAGCTTAGTATGCTGCCTGAAGACACTATTTTTTCCCCTCAAAATCATAAAAGTTTAGCACGCTATAGACTATTAGCTCAATTTACACACTGAACTAAATTCAAATTTGTGAGGATCATCTGGAAGGAACACAGGAGGTAATACAAAGAAACCTCCTTCTGGCCTAGTTGTTTGGCAGTATGAGAGCTTTCACTCCTATAACACTGTTCTTTGCAGACAAAGATATAAAACAATACTCTTGGTATTCAGGAGGGTATATTGAAATGTAAAAAATCCTCTCTTGGTTATTAGATCTTGCACACTACAAATACATCAGTCACAGAGTCTGTGAAGATCTAAGTGACCACATTACACTTCACTTGTACAGCTGAATAAAAAATAGATTATATATTTTTTAAATTAAAGTCAAAAAGTTCACCAAGGATTGCTTTATTGTATCATTGAACTTCCCTGCCAGTTTCCACAACTTAGACTTCGGGGTCAAATCTGAACATTTCAGGCACAAAGAGAAAGGGGCAGATTTGACACCTCACAGAAGAAAAAGCTGATACAGCAATAGTGTACAAATACAGCAAGATTCAAAAATGACCTTCATAGAAAGTGTCACAAAATAAATGTGTAGATTATTAAATTGTGATATCCCAGACAAAACACCAGTTCCTTTAAATTTCTCGCAGAACTGAATTCCTGTAGACTTTCTTGGGTTGTTTTATGTTTGTTTGTGTCTTGACAGGTAAAAGAATTATAAAAGAAGGGCCTCACAACATCTGGCCTGCTCTGCTAAATTGCCAAAGTTAGCCTGTCACTTCTAAATAATTTGCAGGTTCCCATGCTAAAACAATCCTGTTATGAAAATTCATTAGCATAACAACCTATTCTTGGGTTGAAAAACAAATGGACCTGCAATAACAAGGGATTTGTCTCATGTGAATCAGTAAACAAAATATGTAAACAATACAAAACCAGAGAGAATTGATAGAAGTAGAATACCTTTTACTAACCAATAGAGTAATTGGCAAGAAAACCATTAACCAATTAAAGCTGCACATGAGACCTGTAAAAAATGTATAAAATGAGTTGTGAAAATAGAGAATTGGCTTTTCTGAATGATGATAATGGGGTCTTGGCTAATTTATTGCAATGGTTTGTTCCTTTATTTTTTTTCTTTTAATTTCTGAGGTACTGAGGAAAAGGTACTTCCATTCCTGTCCATCCCAGCAGGCAGCAGGTGCTGAAAACAAAAGCCACATGATTTCAAGAGGGAAATATACACATAGAAGCAAGCAGAAGATGCTATGCCAGGAAATTTCTAATTTATAATAAATAGTAGTACAATTGCATAACATCACATTAAAACATTGAAATAAATGATGCTTTAAAAGTGATTTTATAAAAATTTATTCTTTAAGAAAGCAATCTCAGTTTTATGATAAACCACTATTTATTATAGAAGATGTGGCACAGGTTTATATAGTCAGACAATTACTCCTGATATAAAGCCAATCCAACAGGCTTTACAGTATGTTCATTGTCTTTGCAGATATTGTAAACTACATGATCCTCAGAATCTTTGATACGCATTTAGTACCATTATGTGAATCAAATATTATCCTCTTAAACTACCAGAATCCAATCTAAATGAAAAAGGTTTTAATATAGTGTTTTCTCTTCTTGTGTTGGAAATTAATGAACTGTCTTCAGCTTATTCTGTTGTATAAATTGCTAGGAAGATGACACTATTTCTCTGTGAAAGCAGGGCATGTGCACAAGGTCACAATGTCCTAGATATAAGCTACGAGGGATCTCTGTAGTCTGTTTCATCCTTTACTTCTCAAAACAGGCAGGTGATATTGCAAGAAGAGTATGTGAAGCAGCCTTGCAGCTCACCAGTGCTAGTTCTGGACTAATAGAAGGTGATGAGTTCTTATTTCAACAGTGCTCCAAGACACAACAACCAAGGAACCTCATATCTATGCTGAGAACAGTCTTTTGCAGTGAGCTAGTCTGTCAAGAAACATTCTCTGTGGTTTTCTTCCCATTTTATATTCTGTTACTTTCCCCAATCTCAACATTATGAGGGGAAAAATCTCTTTAGGAATGAGCAAAAAATTGTTGAAATATGGACTCTCTTTTTTGTTGTCAAATGCCATTACATCAGGTTTCTTCTTTTAGTTCATAAATATCTTCATATCTCTGTGCAGTTCTTCTTCCAAAATTAGTGTTACTATTTCCTAAAATAATCTTCTCAGCTCTTAAAATTTAGGATCTGATTTTGGAAATCACACTGGAAAACTCCTGACACACAACCAACCTTAGTTGGAATGCTTTGGGACAGCCTCAGTAAAAGAGTAAGACTAAAAGTTTGTGTTCACTTTGTGTTTCTAGGGAAGATAGAATCACATGGATAGGGCCATTGTGTCATCAAACCTTTGTGCTCTACTTAGGTACATTAAAATACTTCCTGAAGATCTTTGGTACTTTTCATGAAGATTGCTGGCTTTAATATATTTATTTATGTATGTATATGTATATTTATATATGTATGTATTTCTTTATTTTTTATTTAAATAAAAGCAGCAGAAGTCATTTTCTCTGCTGTCCTAGTTCTGGAGAACTTTTCTTGCAGTTTGTATAAATATATTCACCTTCTAGTGTGGTTAGTATTAGTCTACAAATTAAGCCTTTTACTTGTGGCCTTTTGTCTGTAAAATGTGATTAATTTTAAATTAAAACATGACCAAAACAACACTTGAGACTAAACCAAATGTGTTATAAAATATGTATATTGATTTTAGCTAAATGTAATCTTTTTTGATAAAAAAACCCTTTGATCCATAGTCAGTGCACCGAAAAATAGCTTTCCTGACTTTGATCATACAAAGACATAGAGAAGATGTCAGACATGAAATAAATAAGTAAGAAGTGTGGAAAAATGAATGAGGTGACATAGCACTGTTTGAGCTTTGTTGTCCCCGCTGTACACTACTAGAACAAGCACTTCTTGCTAATAGGATGGAACAGCCCAACAATTTTCAGGCACGAAGACTACTTGAGGAAAAATTCAATAAGTTAAGAATACCAAACTGTAATCAGACCTTGGGGAAGAAGCAGTATTGAAACACAACTTTTTTTGACAGTTTTGAGTGTAGCTCTGGTAGTCTGTTTCAAAAACTGTCAAAAGGATGATAAGTAGTCTTGGGAGTCTAGTTTTGATTTTTACACCAAATAATCTGGCTGCCTTCTTGGTATTAGTGCTATTAGCAATTTAAGAAGTCTGGTTTTTGAAGGAGAAAAGATGCTAAAATAGAAAAATGACTATGCTGAATGCAGAGTAATTACTTTTCATGACATCCTTATCAAAATCAATAGGATTGGCTAATTAAGACATCTAAGCTGAAATCAATAGGATCTGACAGCTAACACCTCCCTGTAGCAATAAGCCAGCATCAACAATTTTGCATCTATACCGATGTTAAAAGTACCCAATCCAATTTCCTTTGCTATTCTGTACTTAATGTTTTCCTCCACAGCAAAGCCATTTCATACCTAATATGCTTCTCACATTCCAAAACAAAAGCTGATGAAACTGCTACACCTATATACCTTCTGCCATGTGGTGCACATTTGCAGCATGGTACCAAAGGGTCTTGATGGACCTGATGTTTGGGTTTTCAATCCTAAAATGCCAGTCGACTATAACAAGGCAGTTAAAATATATGTCGAGGCCAGGAGCGTCAAATACATGAGACAATCCAAAATAGGAAAGAAATTCCACCACAAACCCCAGCTTTTAAAAAATTCTTTCACTATTGAGTATTTAATGGGAAAGCCTTTGGGTGGATAGTTTCCTGACAGTTCTTCCTCTTAGGGGCTACCCTGCCTTCCCTCAAGTTTCCAATTTTCCCTTGGTAGATTTCTGATGATCTATGCAAAAGCTGAACTATATTACCCTGAACCTATCCTCTGTGCACAGTAGAACAAGTTCACGGCACCTTCATGGCACCTTCAGGCTTCCTAGAGCTGGAAAGGAGAGAGAAACAACAAATGAATCAAAATATACTGTTTGCCATCCAGTAACATGCAGACTAGGTTTGTTTTTTCTACTGGTTGGATTCTGAGTCTTGCTGAAACTTCTGTTCCTTCTGAATTTCCAGGCATGATGGTCAACAATGTTTTCCTTTAGTTTGCAATTTGATGTTGTGACTGTTCCTCAAATCATGGTGATGAGAATGATAGTCTTCATTAAAACAAGCACAGTCCATTGACATTATGCACAAATGACCTTGAAGACAGATCAGGAAATTCAAGGAGAGCAGAGGACATCAGAAATGTCTCCTGAATTATCCTACTGTCTCCAGAATTCACTTCTATTCATTTCCTGATATTTTCCCTTTCAATCGTTGTTGGGTTTTTTGCACGGTTTATTTTCCTCCCTAATTCAGGGCCAAATAAATATTACTGGTTTTAATATAAATGTGCTTAGCAAGAGAGTAGAACGTTTTCTTCCAACCACTAATGGTCCCAGTAAACAGCTGTTTCAAGACATGTTAGAAGCTTGCTGTGGATCATATGTATGTTTTCTCTTTCAGCTACAGGCACATTTATTTGGAGATGGACTACAAATTTAAGAATGCCTTCATGGGGCCTATGTGCTTCAGTTCATGAATTTTAAAGCTAAATCTCAGAAATTTTTAAGAACCCATAGTAACAACGTATCCTGTCCCAACTGTAAAATTAAAAAAAAAAACAAAAAAAAACCCCAAAGGATATTGTAAGTTGCAATGTTTCGTATATCAAATTATCTCTTCATAATTTCTGAGGCAAAGTGCTTCCATAATTTCTTGTTCTTTGAAGGATTTTGCAGATGCCTGGATATCAACAAAAAAGAGGTTATATGATTCATTTTGGAAAAGAGCTGTAGTCCACATTCCATAAGCAAGCAGTAAATCTTGATATTGGACATATTAAAAATTTACTTTAGGCACCATTCGCTTTCCAAGAAATTTCTTCGTATCTGCATGTTGTATTTGACTTGAGAAGAATTAAGTGGTTTAAATTTGAGGTGTGCTGAATATTTTATCCTGAACTGGGCTGGCAAAAACATCCTTGTCATAGTGGTTGTTCATCTTACTTATGTAATGTCTGCCACAGCTTTGTTCATCTCAGTAGAGCTTTTCTATTGGATCAGGGCCCAGAGGATTTAATCTCATCTGATTATCTCCCTTAAAGAAACATGGCTTAGAAGCAGAAGATTGCACTCAAGTTGAAAGTTACACCCCTCTTAGGAAACCACACTTAAGCTGATTCAATGTCCTCTGAAATGTTATTCTCTGCAAATGTTACTTCTCTGCAAGTGCCACCATGAAATCAAAAATCTTTACTATATTTTCAGCAAATGTTAGAATTTTCTTCAAAACTGTGGCTACAAAGGAAACAAAATTACTTTAAAAGTGTGAAAAGATGGTAAAATACCTAGATTTTGATATGGTGGGAGCCAAATTGAATTGTGGCTAATGACAAGAAGTATCATAGCATGCTCTTTGTGTGAGCAAAACAATGTTTTATACACAGCCTGTGAACTTAGGAGCAATGGATTTAGTTTCTCCATTTTTCCAACATATATCTTTTGGTAAACATCCTGGCCCCAGTGGAGCTTGCGTTCTTCACAATAGGCTTGACCTGTTTCTTAGGGACTATCCTATGTACCAGTGTCCACAGCCATGTAGGAGGATACAGACAGACAGATACTTGCTCAGAAGAGACACATTGCTAGAATTTGGGTAAATGAAGCAAGTATCTGGAACACAGATCTCTTGGAAACAATTTTCTTTTATTTGTGTCAATACAAGACTGAGCAAGTGCTAATATCTCTTTCCTTGGGGTGGGAAAAACTGGATTCAGATCCCTGTTCTGCCTTTGTCACAGCAGTGATCTAACACAAGTACATCCATGTGATAGATGAATAGTGCTAGAAGAAAGAGACACTCCCTTTTTTCTTACTGCATCATTTATAAAGCACAGAGTAACACTAATAAGATAAATTTACACTTCAATTGCTTTGCAATTAAGATATTCACATGGGAACTAGCAGAGCTAGGAGGAAAATTCTTGGTCTAGTTCCAGCAGCAGCAGAACTTGAATGCAGGCCTACCTCTCTGTGAATGCTTTAGACTACAATTTACTCTATGCTCTTTCTGTCACTTTCTTTGCAAAAGGGCAAACCAAATTTAGGTTCATGAGTCTCACAATGGATTAATGACTGGAGATTTGAATATGTGATGTCTTAAATTTTGCAGTATCTTGTGTTGTTACTTTTAAGAGGACAAATGTTTAAGTTTCTGTCTGTCTTTTTTCCCTTGTCCATAAAGAATGGGATATTGGTGCTTCTCACATTCTATGAGTGTAATTATAAAATTGCAGGTAATGGGACCATGTAAAATCTGTGTATGGATATCTAATAACACAGTAGCTCATGAAGGTAGTGAGCCAATGATTTACAAGGCTGAAAAGAGAAACTATTTGAAAAGAAACACCTCTTGGTTACAGACTCCATTGGGTACTTCTTTTCTAGAGGTTTTAGGTGTTTAGTGTAAGAAAAGCCATAGCAGAGGTACTACAGAAAAATAATTTTCTTGTGAGAAGTAGGAAAGGATTTCTATAACAATTAAGCTTGAGGACTTTGTAATAAAAAGGCTATTGCTAACCTCTTCTTCCATCTCTGTAATATCAAAGAAGACGCTTCATATTTTGAATAATATAAATACTATAAATAAGGTAAAAAAAAAAAGGTATCTGCATTCCATAAAGCATTTACATCAATTCAGTCAAATAAGAGTCTATAAGCAAAGCATTATATAGATTAAATAACAAGGTTCAGATACCCTGGTTTAAGCCTGCAGAGCTCTGATACTTCTCAGGAGAATACCTTCCATTTTAAGTGCATTATATTCATTATTCCTTTCCTCCCCCTTCTTTCTTCTTACATTTTAATTCATTTTGCAGCTTTCTCTTCCTCACATGGGCTTTTATTTTCAAAATAAGCCATTTGTGCAGTATCTTTTCCAGTGCCTTTGGAAAATTTAAATATATAATGCAGCTACATTCCCTTTATCTGTCATGCTAGCAGTATCTTCAAAAAGTCTAGTGTATTTGTAAAGCAAGTGCAGCTCTCCTAGTATTCTTACTGCATCTTGTTAACTAATCCCCTTGTCACCACCTTACTTTCACTTTCTTCAGTCACAAATTAATCCATCAACAATCATGTAATTCGAATGATCTGGTTTCCTTCTTTTTCCATGAACTGACATTAACTCGCATTTGAGTTGTAAGAAGAGAGCATAGTTTTCAGAGAACAAAATATAATCAAATCTTACTACTTTTAAATGCTACTTGAGGGCTTTGCTTCACTACCATGCATGTCAAGGATGTTTAAGAACCTAAACAAAGATAAAATGCAGATTGGTTAAGTTGTGGGATCCAGACCTTGATGGAGCCAGTGTAAAATTTCCCATTGACTTTGCTGCCAAGGCAGTCACATATACTCTGCTGGGTGCAAGAGACTCCTTTTTTTAGTGTTCTGGGGAGGTACAAGTAGAGCTCCTTGTCTGTCAAGTTAAACTGAGATGGGAGAAACAAGTCTGGTATTATCCCATATTAAAACAATCAATCAATCAAACAAACAAACAAACAAACAACATTAGGAAGAAAGACCCTCAACAGAACTGAGCATGTATTGCTTATGAAAATAATACATGAAAGATTGGGGAGTCACCTGTAGCTAGACTTTTAGGTTTTCTGGACTGCTACAAACTAATATGCTACTAGCAGGCAGAAACAGTGCAAGCAGAAACTAAAGCCATGAGCAACTGCAGCCACCTTGTTTCAAAAAGGACTGTGAAAGCAATAACCAAAAAAAGTATAGTTTTAACAGGTAATCCCATTTTCCAGCTGACTAGAACCACTTGACTTTTGCTATTTACAGTGTGTCCCAAATAAACAAATGTCTCATGTACCATACACTTTGCTAAGACCTCTTGGAGATAGAGAATGTTTCCACTTGTATTGAATTTCCTTTAGCTGTATACTCCAGTGCAAAATAATTGTAAATATTTTTGAACTCAACTTGATAGCATTTATATGCTTCTTACTTTTTATCATGAAGCATGTGCGATAATACAATGTAAAAGACAACACAGAATTTGCCCAAAATAGCAGTTTAATAACTTTTTCCCAACTGACCTTCCCAAAACCTCCAAACAACCTTTACAACCTTTAATTTTTTTTAATGTCTTTAATCTCTTCAAGGTTTTTGAAATTAGGAACTTCAAATAGTTTCACATAAAAATTACATCTTAGAACTCTGTGGAGGAGTTATCTATGCCTTTTGGAAAGGAGGAAATCCATAGTAAGGAAAAAATTAGTGTCATGATCTCACATGAGACTGGTGAACCTCATTCACTATAGAATCCTGTATTCTCTTTTATAAAGTAATATGGGAGGCTTGTTAGTGTGAAAATTTTAGACATTGTAGGTTTTTTTTAATGCATGCACTCCCCTCCCTCACAGACATGACCAGTTTAAAAGTTTAAAAAGCTAACAAATATTTTTACTTTTATTATTTTAATCTCCAATAAGAAGATTAAAGGAGACTAATAAGGAGACTAATAAGGAAACTAATTTATGAACAGCTCCTCACTTGGGCCAAAATTCTGTTGTTTTCAAAATCTATGTGTTTCTTGATCTCTTCATAATTAAAATTTAGGAGTCCCTTTTTTTTTTTTTTTTTCCTTTTTTTATGTTCCTTTCAGCTAACTCTTAGAAATATCTGGAAAACTTTTAAAGCCTAAATAATTTTATTTTAGGAAGAATCAACACCCACGTAAATTCAGACTGCAAAATAGATATATCAGGAAGTTATAAAGGTCTGAATTTGATATGATGAACATGAAAAGGATTGTTATTGATGCTGTATTGTATTGGAGTCTGTACCGACAGCCTCTCATGCTGAGAAGGAATACTCATGTTTTATACATCTGATTCATATGATGGCAAGAAAGACACACTCTTGAAGACAGAGATGTTTTAAAATCATGCAGTTGAGCAAGAGGGATGGAAAGAAATTTCTCTGAGAGAAAAAAGACAGTGTCTGGAGTGAGGAGTTAATAGATGTAGAAAAGGTCATTTTTCTAGCTAGGACTCTCAGGTAGAGACTACGTGGTGTGAAGGATTTTGTCAAAGGTCTCAGCTAATGCTGGGATTCAACGTGAAAGCTGAACAGTGGGGTCACCCAGGGAAGAGGGAGCACACCCAGCCACGGACAAACCTTGTGTGAAACCTCACAGCTTGCAGGGGCAGCCCTCCACCCCTCAGAACCAAGAGGCATTGTGCCTCCTTGCCTGGCAAGACATGTTTTGAGTTATTTTCTATTTTATGGCAGAAAACTCTTCTATAATCTTCCCATGTGGGGACTGGGCTTTTCTCAAGAGAGAGAATATTGCCCACTCTTAAGGAGGCTCATGCAGTGGTCTTTCTGAGTCTTCAGGGGACCATATGCAAACTATGCTCTCTGTAGGTCTTAGTTTCCCTTATCTGCACACAAAGAACATGTAGTCCATGAGACTTCCATAGCCCTTGAAGACATCTGAAAATAAGCAATATTTGAATGCAGATGACTACTAAATATTAGTGCTGTTAGAAACAAGCTATAAAATCTGTGTGGACCAGCTCCAGAGATGGATTTGGGCACAGGCAGGAATTTACAGATGCAAAACGGGCACAAACAGCAGTTGCACACAGTGGGGCCCAACTGTTCATTATTATTTTCATGATATTTTTCTGGGTTTATGGCTTTGTTTTTTATTTCAAGCACTAGCCATTGGATGTAAAGTCAATTATTGCCTGTGCATGAAAATTATTCTTTCTCATTTGCATCTCTTATTATGGCAATTGAATTCTCATCATTGACCCATATTTATCCTTATCCCTACAGGATATAGACTTTTTCAGTTCTTCTCTCCATTGCTGTACTGTATTGATCAAGCAATTTGCAATCTTGTCCTTCCTTTAATGTCCTTTACAAATATCCATCTGTCTAGCTTCCTGTCTCTCCCAGGTACATATTTGGTGGATGCAATCTTCTCCAGCATGGCATGGAATTATTTCTGTCTTTAAATGCCCCATTATATGCATAAATGGATGCAGAGTATGTGGAAATTCATGGAGAATCTCCCTGAAAATGTCAAGAAAACCCTATTGATATAGGCAAGTGAAATAGAAGGGTGGCTTAAAAATAGACAAATAAATGAATAAAAATTATAAACAGAAATTTGTATATAGGGGACAGTCCTAAGAATTGTCTTCTTCAGATTTCAGAACAACAAAAAAAGCCCAAGCAAAGAGAAAAATCTCCCCCTTTGTTGGAGAACACATATTTATTGTTGGAGAAAACACGTTTATTCCTTTTCTCTTGAAAAAGCTTGTATAATCAAATTTGGATCACTTTTGTATTGGTGTAACACAAGCAGTTTCAGAAAATTATTTTCAGCCTGTGGAAGTGATATAAAACCGGATCTGTAGAGCAGTGTCATTGCTTTCACTTTCATTTTAACATTACTATTCTTTTACGAAATTTAGTCCCCTATATACACGCTGGATTCTAAGACCAAAATCTTCTGATAAGGCTCTGCTTTTATGAAAGAAGAATTTTTATGTCACAAGAGGATAATGTTTATACTGTTTGTGAAAAGTAAAGAGTTTAATTTAATAGAGTGTACCAGCCTCACAAAGAAAAATGGCTTCTTAGTCCTTTAAAAAGGATATAGAATTTTGAGAAAACTTTTCTAAAGAAAGGAAATAAATGAAGGCTTATAAGAGCTTTTCCAATTTTCAGTTTGCTTATATATATGTATACTCATATATGTATATATAAAAGTACCTATGTATATAATGATATAGTTATATAAATATTTTCTATTTTTTTGGTAGACCTCCTGCTTTAGCTACCAAATCAGTGTCTGAACTCTTCCCTTTTCAGCTTTCCAGAGCTAGCCCTCTGTGTTCCTCAAGTTGGGGTGGACTACAAAGGGCTGCTCACAGAGGCTTAACTGCAGGATTGAGACACTTGATGCATAGTACATGTGAGCCTGCAAAACTCTGCTGTTTCCTACCAGTGAATTTGAAGATTCTGCATAAAGTATTGAGGTTTTTTCTTTTTTTCGTAGCCTTTTCACACCAATTTGTACGTAGCACCTCTCTAAGCTTGCGCAGGATCCAGAGTACTGAAAGTAGATGAGGAGTAGGGATGTATTCCCACCCAGTGTTGGTTCAGATCACTGGAAGAATGTTGGGATAAACAAAGAGCTGCAGGCCATGTCAGAGCCCCTTTCCTCTGCTTAATCCATAGCTCAGTTAAGAAATAACACATTTTTCTTCATTCAGGACACCTTTTATCTTTTTTCTGTCTCATGTATCTGTAGGGTGTTTTCTTTCTCCTCTTTGCTTTTGAACTGCTGCTGAATGTTGATGAGAGAGTACTTAGGCCAATCCTAGAGTGATTTCGCATTATTGTGGGCTTTTGTTTTTGCTTCAGGTCTGGCAATGTGTTTAAGAACACCATGTGTCTTAAATTGTCTGAATACTGGATGTTGTGTCCTATGACAACACCCTTCCTCAATTCTCTTGGGGAAAAAAGATGCTTTAGAAGATAAGACAGAAATGTTTCTCAGTGAATTTTGCAATAGAACAAAACTACTCTGTCTTCTCTGCCTTGTGAGCAAAAATCACAGGATGAAGTCATATTGGAGAGAAGAGAAAACAGAAGTTCAGCGCCGGTGTTCTGGGTCAGTAGGTTCCAAATGTACACTTACTTTTACATCTGTTGCTCTGATTTATAGACAAGGTGGAGGTTAACTGTTTTCTGTTATTCCTTTGCTACAACTTCCTCTGAGTTCAGAGCATATGCTTTCTTGATAGTATTTAAAAAGAACCCTTGGGTTAGGTTTTTTCAGGCCGGAGATATTTGCCTTGACCTGGTGAAAAGTCCCATTTTAAAACTGTATCTACTGTGCTTGTTAAAAAGCCCAGAAACCATTTCCTCACAGTTCTGTTTTCTAGGATCTAGCTGTATTTTTAGTGGAAGCAGTTAAAAAAAAAAAAAAAGTGCTCCAACTCTTGTTCCCTCCCACTGTAGCTGTGACTGCTGGGGATGCTTGATAGTTGATGCTTCTCTGTGCTGGTTTGTGCTAAAGAGGTGAAAATATTAAAGCCAGCTCTGCAGAATGGGAGCAAACGAGGTATAGCCTGATAGAAAAATGCCAAGAGAAAATTTACCAAGACCAAGGGAACTACAGGGACTCTTGTACCAGGTAGGGTGAGATTTAGCTAACACGGGGGCAGGCACAAACCCCTGCTTCTGTCTTGCACTGATGCACTTCTGCCACAGGTAGGGAAGGCATAGAAAAAATAGTTGCCATTCTCTGTATCATATGAAAAATCCTGACAGGCTTTCACCTCAGAGAAACGTTTGCAGAAAGCTGTTGAAAAAATGGCGTATAGGAGTGAGACTTCCCCAAAGCTTTGAAGAAATGTGCTGGTACCAATCAGCAAGGGAAAATATTTGCCCAAGGGTTTTGTTCTAGGGCAGATTCTCTGATGTAGCTTAATCAGTAGAACAAAAAGTCCATTGTGGACTTCTCATGTGCACCCTTAATAGGATGTATGCAAATCCATTGGGCTTAATGACACTATTCATGTATGCAAAGGTGGACACCAGTGCTTTAGGCTTCCCAGACAAGCCATTTTGTTGTCAGTTCAACAGAAAAGCAAATAATTTCCCCTAGCTCTTACCTTGGCTACAGTTGCAAAAGTACTGGTGGGAAAAATCTGAAATTCAAAAGAAAAATTGACTATTTATAATGAAGAAGATTCAGGCTTTGTTGCCAAACTTATTCATAGAAAACAATAATTCCCATGGAATTTTGTTTTGGTGACTTTTTAAGAAGCTCAAACCTTAAAAAAGCTTGTAGTAACTGTGAACAGAAAAAGCTTGCTGCAGTTTGGGATTTGCATGACCATTGAAAAACGAGCCATGGTCAAAATCAGGGGACCACTTACAGATTGCAAAGATTTTCCACCGAGTTCAGTCCTTTGAGGTAATGCATTTCAAAAACCATGCCTTGTTTGAGCAAGGGTGGCTTGAACAATACAGTTCACAGAGTAAAATATCAAAATGTTCTGTATTGCAAAGCAGGCAGCAACAAACATTTCTCTGTAGGAATGTGTAAAAATGCAGTGATCTGTCTTGTAATGGATATGTGTCTATGAGGTAATTCTACTATCTTGCAATTACATGCCTGAAGACATTAATAGCATAAAGCATATTTTAAAAGTAATTGGTAAACCTATTAATTTCCACATCTCCATGTTTTTTTCATTTACCATGAAATACTTAACTGTCTTTTGCATTGTTTCAAAAGACGTGTCCATATTTAAATAGAAACCTCCTTTCATTGCCCATGCT
This sequence comes from Cisticola juncidis, assembly GCA_013400215.1. Lineage (NCBI taxonomy): Eukaryota > Metazoa > Chordata > Aves > Passeriformes > Cisticolidae > Cisticola > Cisticola juncidis. The sequence goes on along the minus strand of VXBR01003299.1, from coordinate 119,428 downwards.
GCATGTTTCATTTTATCTGTATGAGAAATGTGAAACTAGGGAATTAATAATTATTTCACTTGGAAAGGTATGAAGCAAATTCCATTGCCTTTGTCTGATTAGAATCTTCCCTGCTGGTTTAATTAAAAATGGCCATGTGACAAGCAAAGAAAGCATCTCTCCTTTGGGGTGGAGGGGGGAGGAGGGAATGGTATTGTATTTTCTGGTAAACAGTGAATCCTGAAGCTCCAGAGTTGTAAAATTTAAATGCTTAATGCAAATGAAAAATGCAGACTCAGGTCAGCTATAGACAAATGTCACTAGACTGGATGGAAAATGCACTGCAGGCAGAAAAGATGACATTTATCAGTCATCCATACATCAGTAACTAAAACAATTTTAGGGTTGTCTAGACAGGCATCTATTATTCCTTAAATTTAAAAGCTTTAGTAGAAAGACAACAGCAAATGCTCTATTTATATTTTTTTTCCTAGATGAAACAAGATAGGAAAAGGAAAAATCATAGTTTTCAAAATGAAAAGTACAAAATTGCTTTTCTTTCTCTTTGCCTTTTTTTCTTTTTTAATCTTTTTTGGCTCTCTGAGTAAAGGAGATTTTCTTGGCATGTTCTGAAGTCAATTCAAGTGAATTATCAGAGTGTGCATGCAATGCTAGCTGTAATTATTACAGTACAGCCCTGTAATATTGAGCTTAATTACTGTGTACAGTGTTTGGTCTTTATGTTTTCTGCTTAATTTACCCTGTATAGTTAACGTGAATTTAGTGGAATCATTTTGCACCTTTTGGTTTTCTTATTTGGGAAAAAACTATTAATATTTTCAAGAGAAAGAAACTAGAATAGATACAAATATTGAAATAAATCATTCTGGTAGATGGATCCCTTCCCTCTGTTGCTTATGTAGAGCCAGAGTTCTGTAAATATATATTGATACACTGAATTGAGATCTGTGAATTAAGATCTGTGAATTGTCCCATTAGCTGCCACAGGAAAACTTGCTAGCTTCAATTTCAACTAAATATTTTCACTACTGTATTTTTCTTTTAATTTTTACTCCATATAGTAAAACAAGCATTTTTTTGCAAGAATGTACACAAAATTGCAATTATTCTCTCTACCATGGAGAGTGTATACTATAGTTTTTGGAATGAATGAAATTATTTGTGTGATGAATTTTTTATACTGCTGCTTTAAGATTAGTCTTTAGATGTGCTATAATTAAGCAGAAACAGTACAGCCCAGCCCATTTGCAGACTGTTCTCCATTAATACCTCTTTTGTTTTCAGATCTTGCTTTTCTTTCACCTCCTCTAGTAGGAGGAAACAGTGTCAGGTTGCCTCTCTGGCAGCAGGGCTGAAGTTTTTGCTAGTCAAACCCTGGGCCTTACTGCCAGTGGCTCAGAGCCCTTCAAATGTAAGGTAAGTTCTAGATATCCTATGCAGAGCAGGGAAACTGAGCAGTGGAGAAACCTGGTAAAAATACAGAAACAAATGATGCTGCTTGCACAGTGGTCCTCAGTGTGCTGACTTTTGGAAAAGATTGATGCTTTTAGTGGGCCACAACAGAACACGGACTGCTTGTAAAGAAGCTGCAAGGCAATGTTTAAAAAGTGAATAATTAAAAAAAAAATAAAAAAAATCAGGTGGATCAGCTGTGAACATGCCATCATATTCACTGTCTTTCAGGAAATGTGCAACAACTCTACATATGCATTGAAAGGGTTGGGGGCTTGGTTTGGGTTTGTTCTGTTTTTTTCCTGTCTACAGCTCTTCCAAAGTTCTTACCTTCTGTGTCTGCTGGGAAGAGGTGATGTATTTGTATGACACCATGATTCTCATATTTTGTCAACTTGAGAATGTTAGGCAAAGGTAAACACACTGAGACACAGAGGGATTTTGGTAACCATGCCATGGAATCACTCAGGTCTAGCTGCATGAACAATACCAACATGTGAGTATCTGGAAAGAACTTTGAAGCAGTAAGATATATAACCGATGCACAAATGAATACCGAAATAGTGTGGACACAGTAAATTCTCATATTTTTAATCTGGCAGAGGTCACAGGACCTCATCATTCCATCCTAAAGGATGGGAGCAAAGAGGATGGATCCAGGCTCTTCCCGGTGGTGCTGAGCAATTGGACAAGAGGCAATGGGCAGACACTGATGCATGGTAAGTTCCACCTCATTATGAGAAAGACCTTCTTTAGTGTGCAGGTGACCAAGCATTGGAACAATTTGCCCAGAGAGGTTGTAGAGTGTCCTTTACTGGAGATATCTGAGAATGACCGGGACACAAATCCTGTGGCATTGTGCTCTAGGATGACTCTGCTTGAAACAGGGGTGTTGGACCGGAAGAACCATTGTGGTCTCTTTCAGTCTTACCCATTCTGTGATTCTGTGAAAATTCGGAATGAATACGAAAATCCAGACTCCTTTCCATAATAAACATATACAGTTTTGGCAGCTTTATCTCTTTTTTAGATGGATGATCCTGCCAGTATTAGAGGGTGCTGTTCTCTGAGAGAGTCGCCTCACTGACGAACAAACAGAAACAAGCGGCTTTGATCCCAAGAACAGAGCATGTGTTGGTTCTGCACAGGGCCGCAGCACGGCTGGCTCCCGCCGGGAGCAGCAGGAGGCCGCGGCGGTGTCGGGGCTGAGGCGGTCCGGGCGGGGTCGGGGCTGAGGCGGCCCGGGCGGGTCGGGGCTGAAGCGGCTGCAGCAGGGTCGGGGCTGAAGCGGCT